>QRFJ01006173.1:0-80266 GCA_006176705.1 Cocos nucifera | reverse complement strand
TATTTTAAATTTTATTTTAATTAAAAATAAATAATTTTAGATGTCACATGAGATGTGATCAGATCTAAAATCAGAAAAATTAAAATTAAATGATTTGGATCTAAGATTAGAAGATATGCATGACTAGTTCTAAAATAGAATAGTTCTATAGAATAGTCTTGCATGTTTTTGATTTAATTTGATTAAATCATATTTTAGATCTTTTTATTTACTATTTTTTGATATTATAAGTGTTATAATAACATCTGAAAAAGCAAATAAAAATTATTTAATTTTAAATATCATATGAGATATGATTGATGCATGTCTAGACTAGTTGTAGAATAGTTCTACATAATTGTCTAGATTAGAATTTATTTTGATTAGATCAATTTAAATCTAATTTTTTAGATTATTATGAGATAATTTAGATCTGAAAAATGCATGATTGATACATGAGATGTATGCAAAATATGCCATGATTAGATCTACTTTGTATATGAGATATATGATATAGATCTATAAACTGTTTTGTAGTATTGAATGTTCCTGATTAAGGCGTTCCTCTTGGCCGTCCGGTCATAAGAACGAAGAAGGGTTTAAAGGCCCTCTCTTCCCATTCGATGGGTGTTCTTATGACGTGTAGGGGTGCTGCGTGTTCGTCCTTAATCAGAAACCAAAAACTTACTTTCTGCAAAACCCTAGATCCTGAAACCCTAGGATTTATTGTGCATATTTTGTTTATGAACCCTAACTTAATTAAGAATTAAGTTTATGGAATATTAATTAGGTCTAAAATTGAGAATTTCAGATCTAAGACATATTCATAATACTGGGTTCGGGCTTGGGTAGCTCAATTAGGTCTAAGCGGTTGATCAAACCGAATCAAGAGTTGGTTAGATGGGATCAACAATGCTTAAATTGACCAGCCTAATAGGATTAAGTCTGGGTCAAGATCGAGTCACGATCAAGCAAGACCTAATTAGGCTCAGAGGTTAGAGTCTGGATTGTAGGCTAACCCAATTGGTTCTGACTCAACAATTTGGTGTCTAAGGTAAGTTTGGCACAGACGACCGACTGGTTTTTAATTGGAAGCTACTCGACCTGAATGCGTTCTTGTACGAGTTAATGGCATATTCCTTCCACCGGTCTCACTTACCTGGCCATATCTGTTGACACAGTTCTGATCTGAGGTGGTCAATAATCCGAGCTAACCCATGCCACTAGGTTAGTCATAATTGTTATGACTAAGCCAAGTCTAGTTTAATGAGACCTGAATCAATTCTCCCTAAGAAAAGATTAAGTCTGAGGTCTTCCACCATTGTAGATGTGCGGGCCCTTCCCGGGGTTGATTGTTCTCTCGGCTGGATACAGTGGCTCAGTTGCACCGGGAAAGATGCAACCATGTCTATTAGGCATTGGATGCTATGGGCTGGAGGATGAGTTGGGCTCAATATTCCGGATACGGTGAGAGACTCAATTAGGAACCCAGTCTATGCAAATGGTGGGTCTGACTTAACTAAGGAGTGGATCAATATTCCGGATACGGTGAGATTCATGAATTAGAGACCAAGTTTGGGTGCACCATGATTAGAGAATCATTGAACAAGAGTTGTTCACTCATTGGCTAACCCATCACCAATAACTGTTAGGTGAGGTGATGAGTCAGTTGGTGAGACCGCACCACCCACTAGAAATCATTAATCGTGGAGATTTTTGCATCTCTACAGAGGGAGTGTAGGGATCCGAGAAAATAGTGGGAGCTAATTTGTTTAAAAATAAAATCCCTAAACAAATTGGTCAAGTCAAAATTACAGTATCTAACTAGAATCTTTGACTCTCTACAGAAAAAATGTCTGCGTCCAACCCATTGGCACGTATCCTGGACACACATAGACTGACTGGACCCAATTATAAAGATTGGCTCAGGAACTACAAAATTATTTTGGGTTCAGAGAAGTTAACCCATGTTTTGGACCAGGACCCTCCCACCTTACCAGCTCGTCCATCCACTGAACAGAGAGCGTCTCTGGAAAAATGGATTGACGAAGATAATAAGGCCAGATATTACATGTTGGGCTCGATGTCTGATGAGCTCCAGCGCCAACATGAAGATATCGGGACTGCTCGCCAAATGTTGGCTCACCTGCAGGAGATGTTTGGTGAACAGAGTCGCGCAGCCAAATATCAAGTCACGAAAATGACTTTTTAAGGCTAAGATGCGTGATGGGCAGTCAGTCCAAGATCACTGTCTGACAATGATCAAGGACATGGAAGAGCTTGAGAAGCTCGGTGTGAAGTTGGACTTGGACCTGCAGAACGATATTATTCTGCAATCCTTGACTGATGCATATGGGCAATTCATCATGAATTACCACATGCATAAACTTCAAAATTCCTTGGCCGAGTTAATGAATATGCTGGTTACCGCTGAGCTTTCTATGAAAGGTTCTAAAGGCTCAGTTCTTGCTATGGAACGGACTTCTTCCAAAAGAAAGTCTTATGGAAAGAAAAAGAAGTCTGTGAAAAAGCAAAAGGTGGAAGGATCAAAGAAGAAGAAGGCAGAACCGAAGAAGAAAGGCCGATGGCAAAGGAAAGTGTTTCCATTGCAACAGCGACGGCCATTGGAAGCGGAACTGCCCTACTTACCTGGCCACCCTGAAGAACAAGAAGGAAGGTCCTTCTGGAGGTATGCTCGTTATTGAGTCTAACCTTACGGTTTCTTCTGCATCCAGTTGGGTGCTTGACTCTGGTTCTAGTGCTCATCTGTGCACTTCTATGCAGGGTCTTGAGGATAGCAGGAGGCTGAGGGATGGAGACATGATCCTACGCATCGGTAATGGAGCAAGAGTTGCTGCAGTAGCCGTGGGAACATACCCTCTTCGATTACCATCTGGTTTAGACTTAGTTTTGAAAGACTGTTATTATGTGCCTGCAGCTAGCAGGAATTTGATTTCTGTTTCATGCTTAGCACAAGAAGGCTTATGTGATCACCTTCTTTAAGGACCATTGTAACATTCTTTATGAAAGAAATAAAATTGCAAATGGTTTTCCTTATTAATGGTCTTTATCAGCTACATATTGATGTACCTGTTCTAACTATCGAGCAAAACGTGAATGCCAAACGACCTAGGGATAGTCCAAACGACAGATATCTATGGCACCTGAGATTAGGTCATATAGCAGAAGATAGGATCAACAAATTGGAGAAAAATGGGCTATTGAGTCCATTGACTTTTGAGTCATATCCAACTTGTGAATCTTGTCTTCAAGGCAAAATGACTAAACTCCCTTTTGTTGGACATGGGGAGAGGGCCACAGATCTCCTTGCCCTAGTACATACTGATGTGTGCGGCCCATTTGATGTGCCGGCTAGAGGCAATTTTGTCTACTTCATTACCTTTACCGATGATCTGTCTAGGTATGGGTATGTGTATCTTATGAGACACAAGTCTGAAGCTTTTGAAAAGTTCAAAGAATTCAGACATGAAGTAGAAAAACAAACTGAAAAAACCATTAAGGTTCTTCGATCAGATCGAGGAGGTGAATACCTTAGCCGGAAATTCCTAGACTATCTCAAAGGAAAAATGGCATAGTCTCTCAATGGACTCCACCAGGAACACCTCAACTCAACGGGGTTTCAGAATGGAGAAATCGGACTCTATTGGATATGGTTTGATCCATGATGAGCTTCACAGACCTCCCTGATTTTCTTTGGGGACATTCATTGTTAACTTCAATTTATCTACTGAATAGGGTTCCCTCTAAAACCGTTCCTACCACACCGTATGAGATATGGCACGGTAAGAAACCAAGTCTGAGTCATCTCAGAATTTGGGGTTGTCCGGCTCATGTCAAAAGACAACAAGCGGACAAGTTAGAGTTTAGGTCCTTTAGAGCTCGATTCATAGGATATCCTAAAGAGTCATTAGGATACTATTTCTACATTCCAGAAGACCACAATGTGATTGTGAGTCGACATGCCATCTTTCTTGAAAAATAGTTTATTCAAGATAGCGGCATTGGAAAGCAGATTAAGCTTGATGAGAAAGTCTCACAAGTACAACGAGCTAAGGACCAATTGGAACCAAATCAGGTTGAGCCAATAAGAACACTACCTCCTCCACCTCGTAGATCGGAAAGAGTTTTCCCGTCCCCCTGAAAGATACTTAGGTATTATTTCAGAGGAAGTAGAGGAAATGTTCCTCATAGGTAATGGTGCTCATGGTGATGATCCCAAAACCTACAACGAGGCGATATCAGATATCGACTCCGAGAAATGGCTAGAGGCAATGCAAGTCAGAAATTGACTCGATGCACTCAAACCAAGTCTGGACCTTGGTAGATCCACCAGAAGGTATAGTACCTATTGGGTGTAAATGGATCTTCAAGAGAAAGATTGGTGCAGATGGGAATGTGGAGACATTCAAGGCTAGACTAGGTGGCAAAAGGTTATAGTCAACGCGAAGGCATTGACTATCAGGATACCTTTTCCCCAGTGGCTATGCTAAAATCCATCCGCACATTGCTTGCCGTTGCAGCCTATTTCGATTATGAAATATGGCAAATGGACGTGAAAACGGCATTCTTAAATGGATATCTTGAGGAAGATATCTATATGGAACAGCCGCTAGGTTTCACATCCAGTGATACTGATCACAAGGTTTGCAAGCTGCAAAGGTCCATATATGGACTTAAGCAAGCATCTCGGAGCTGGAACACTCGTTTCAATGATGTGATCAAAAAGTTTGGTTTCATCAAAAATGAAGAGGAACCATGTGTTTTCAAAAAGGGTCAGTGGGAGCGCTGTTGTCTTCCTCGTATTGTACGTGGATGACATCCTCCTTATTGGGAATGATATTCCCATGTTGACATCAGTCAAGATTATGGTTGTCCAAGGAATTCTCCATGAAAGACCTAGGTGAAGCATCCTTTATTCTAGGAATTAAGGTCTATAGGGATAGACCGAATAGGATGCTAGGACTTTCACAGAAGATGTACATAGAGGAAGTACTAAAGAGGTTTAGTATGGAAAACTCTAAGAGGGGATTAATACCCTTCAGACATGGTATTCATCTTTCCAAGAAGATGTGCCCCAGCACACCTGAGGAAATAGAACGCATGAGCAAGATCCCTTATGCTTCTGCAATAGGGAGCCTCATGTATGCCATGCTATGTACACGACCTGATATAGCCCATGCTGTGAGTGTCACAAGCAGATATCAGTCAAATCCAGGTGAAGAACACTGGACTTCTGTGAAATGTATCCTTAAGTACTTGAGAAGAACTAAGGATATGATGTTGGTCTTTGGTAATGGAGAACTCCAAGTCCAGGGATACACAGACTCGGATTTCATGTCCGATATAGATGATCGAAAGTCGACATCTGGAAGTCTGTTTGTGTGCAATGGTGGAGCTGTCAGCTGGAAGAGTTCCAAGCAAACTGTGATAGCAGATTCCACCATGGAAGCAGAATATATCGCTGCATCAGAGGCTGCGAAGGAAGCATTCTGGTACAAGAAGTTTGCTGCAGAAATTGGAGTAATGCCATCAGATGCCATTCCTCTATACTGCGACAACAATGGCGCCATAGCCCTTGCTAAGGAGCCGAGGTCTCACCAGAAATCCAAGCACATTGAGCGGCGATACCACTCATCCGCGATTACCTTGAGAAGGTTTACGTCGAGGTCAAGAGAGTCAACTCCACAGATAATGTGGCAGACCCACTTACAAAGCCGTTGGGCCAGCAGAAGATCGAAGCCCACCTTGAGAAGATGGGACTTAGACTTGTAGCCAATTGGCTTTAGGACAAGTGGGAGATTGTTAGATATATGTGCCCTAGAAGCTAGAATTGGTTGACACTTGTAATACACTTCTAGGGGCAAAATTGTAATTATGACTATAATAAATAAAATAGGTTATTTTCTATCACATATGTGTATTTAGTGTCTGTGATACATTCTTTGAGTTAATGGTAATGATAATTCATATTTTCAAGAGTTGAAAATTTAAGACATGAATAATCATTATAACTCATAAAATGCTCCCGACCATAGGATCATCACGAGGATGGTGATTGATCCGGAAGGTTGGTGTACAATCGCTTCTCTTTAGTAGATGAGTCTTGAGTCTACGGTGTGGAGACACCGGAGCGAGAGTACAGGTACTCGTTAGAGAACGAGGGCACTGAGCGTGACCACCTCGAGTAGTCATTAGGGAAGTCTACCTTCTCGTCAATGACTGACTCGATGCTGCAGTAGTGTGTCTGGTTCTTTGACCTGAGATGCATCGGCAGTTCACCTTGAGGGTGTTATAGTTTGACTACACCATTACTCGGTCTCCTAGCCATATGGAACCCTGAGGTGTATGTTGGCTATAGCATGTTCATTGTAGGAACTGGATTGCATCAAGATGGAATCTATCTACCTCGGTGGTAGAGGAGCAGCCCTATGATGATCATGAGAATCAAGTCCAGAAGTCCCATGGCCATGGCAGAGTGAAATAATAGAAAGAGTTTCTATTTAGATTTTCACATTGGACTCGAATCGAATGATTACATCATATGACAGAGACTAGGGTTTGACGAGTTCACCTTAACCCTAATCTGATCGGGGCTCAAGATAGAAGAACTTAATCACACAGGTAGCTGCACCAAGAGGTTCGCATTCAGCTCTGATGGGTTGCCACCATATACTGCTAGGTGTCACTGGTGGATTTTGGGAGCAATTAGAATGATTTAGATGATCGATCATTCTAGCTGTTCGAATCAGAAGAGTTCTGATCCATCGAAAGGAGTTTCGATGATGTCGATGATAGAGATCATGACATATCCCATTACCATACAGAACTGAACCTAACTGGGTCACACAAACAAGGGTTTGAATCTGGTGATCATCAATTGAACTGATCTAGTTCAATTGATCTGAATGAGATTCAATTAGGTTCAAGAAAATCGTGCTAGCACTCGATTGAACCTAACGTTCTTCTTTTACTATCATAAATAAGTTGTCCTGACTGAGCCAAAGGAGTTTGTGCTCAATCAGAGGCCTTCATATGGTCTGACTGGAGGTTGTCCAAGTCAGAAAAGGTTGTCTTATTTTGTAAGACATTACCTGCCATTTTTGGTCACCTGCCATTTCTTGTTCTTTGACTTTGGTCAAAAGTCTACCTTTGACTGGTCAAACGTTGACCATTGACACTTTGACTTTTGACCACATGTCATGCACCTATTGGAGAGCTGGTGGGGGCCTGTCCCCCTGCCAGAACCTGGCAAGGAGGAAGGGCGCACGCCACCCTTGGCGTGTGCCCAAGTTGGAGGCGCCTAGGAGTCCTTGTTGGACAAGGACTCCATCTCCTTTTTGGATTCCAATTAGAGTTCTCCTAAGAACCAACTTTGACTGGTCTTAGGCGCCCTCTAAGGAGGAATCCAGGGGACTCTATTCCCACCAATCAGATTTAGATCTGATTTCACAAAGGGTTGTGATTGGTTGGGAAGAAGAGGAGTTGGATCACAGCTTAGTCTATAAATAAGACCCTGCGCCCAACTCAAATTAATTGAAACATTGAGAAATTCCCACACCCCAAGGCTGCCTCTCCCCTCCTTCCTCCATGCCAAAGTCTCTTCTCCCCTTGCTCTCCACGTCCAAAAGGTTTTGGACTTGGTTGGTGCGATTCAGATCAAAGAAAGGCGATCAAAAGCTAAGAAGGCTGCGCTGCTGCAAAGGACGACTGCTGATCTTCAAAAGGAGTTTTGAAGATCCTCCAGATCAGATCCAGATCTGATTTTTGGAGGTGTGATAGAGAAGAAGAGGATCTCCAGATCCAACCCGAGTGGATACCGGTAGAGGCCAGGCGCTTGCGTGGCTAGATCCAGAACCTTCCGCTGCAATCAGGATCATCAACAGGGTAATAGGATTACCCAAATCAGGTAAATTAAATTTGATTTAATTTATCTTATTTTATTTTATTTATTAAAATAATAAGAATCAGATCTGAAACATATCAAGATCTGATTAGATCAAAGAAAAAAAATTTTGAAATATATCTCTTGATCTGATCAGATCTGAACGAACCTGGATCCAAAAAATCAGGATTTTCCTTCATTCATCCATAGATAGGCTCCAGGGCCAGAGTTTCGAATGGCTAGTCGAGTCAAACTATAGCACTCTCAAGGTAAACTACCGATGCACCTCAGGTCAAATAACCAGACATACCACTGTAGCTTCGAGCCGGTCATCGATGAGAAGGTAGACTTTCTTATGACTGCTCGAGGTGGTCACGCTCAGTACCCTCATTCTCTAACGAGTATCTGTACTCTTGCTCTAATGTCTCTACACTATAGACTCAAGTCTCATCTATCATAAACAAGCGATTGTACACCAACCTTCTGGATCAATCACCATTTTCATGATGATCCTATGGTCGGAAGCATTTTATGAGTTAATAACGAAAATTTATGTCTTAAATTTTCAACTCTTGAAAATATGAATTATCATTACCATTAACTCAAGGGATGTATCACAGACACATTTGTGATAGAAAATAATCTATTTTATTATTTATAGTCAAAATTATAATTTTGCCCTTAGAAATGTACAATAAATGTCAGCCAATTCTGGCTTCTAGGGCACATATATCTAACATGCATATGGCATATAGCGACCTATACTCGATAAGTTATCATTCTTATTAATAACTTATCATTTAGTTGTGAATAATTTAAGAACCATCTGATAAATCCTTCTTTATCGATTGATTATAGTTCTAAGAACTTCATCATAATTTAAAAGTTCATTTAAGAAAGATAGAACTTTTCTGATGAGCCAGTCAAATAACTATTATTATTAGATAATTCATATACTAATTCAATCATCTACCACTCAGATGATTGGCTTTAGGACATATTTTTCAATGCTAAAAGAATTCCTGGAATGATTCCCTAAGGTGGAGGTACAAGAGTCTTTTTATAGGCATTAGGAGGGAGGATGATTTTCTACTTTCTAGATGTGGGATTAAAGAAATGAATAAAAGCTAGGAGATAGATAGATGAGATAAAGTTATGGAGGTGTGATGAAGGGATGGTAAAAGATAGAGGATGTCAATTTTTTTCTAGATAAATGCTAAAAAAATTTCTTTTCCTTTTTTTGCATTGATCCGTATACTATTCTTTTGTTCTTCTCTATTCTTGTTGGCTTTTCCACATTTTATGCTTCAGGCCATACACAATAGCCTGTTCATCAAGCTGCACCCACCAAGCCTAGCGCCCATTTGCTTCATTGCCTCCACGTGCATGCTAGCACCAAAAGTCCTAGCAGATGCCTTCTCTAATTGATCAGCTAATGCCTAGCCACTTTAGCCTTTGAGCATTTAATGCTTAGTGGACCCCTCCATTAATTGCTAATGCCAAAGCCTACATCTATTTCTTCCAAAAAAAAAAAAAAATCTCTCTTGGTATTAATGCCATGCACATCCCTCGCTTCATTTTCAAAAGGTTTCTTACTGCATTCTATGTATCGTATCATGTCTGTGATCACCTCCACGTACTTTAACATTCATGCAAGCTTTTTTTTATGTAGAAATCCAACAACTTGAGTATGCATATGCTTATTAATTACAAATATTGAAGGTCTTTTGTTGATTGGTTTATAAATAATTTTTATGATTGACAATTCCTAAAAATGAACATAAGAAGCATCAAATAATAAATAATAAAGATTAAATAACATATATTTTAATATTTCATATATAATATTTAATATATTCATTAGTATGATGGGAAGAGTAATTTCTTCCTATGGTAAGCGAGGGTGAAAGATGTGATCATTCAATAAGGATTGATCAATACTCTCTTGTGTGAGGAGAAGCCGACTACTATAGAAGTGAAAGATTGAAGGAGGCTTCAGATGTAAGCAGTAAGTATGATCTACTTGTACTTAGTAGATAGTATGGTGATCAATATGCTTAGCGAGACTTTTCCGATGGTGATATGGTCAAAGTTTGAGGAGATATATAAGGCAAGGTCACTCACCTACTCTCTCTACTTTTAGAAGCAATTCTACTAGCTATGGATGAGCAAGGGACAGAGCGTCTAGGAGCATCATAGCAATTTTTAGAAGACCCTCACTGACCTTCTCAGCATTAGTGAAAAGGTTGAAGAGAAGACCAAGGTGTTGGTCTTGCTTTCATCGCTTTTCTCTTTTTTTGAGTCTTTGGTGATTGCTCTTCTAATGAAAAAAAGTATCATCAAGATGGAAGAAGTTACTTCTGTACTTTTCTAGAATGAGATTCTCAAATAGAATAATCGAGCCTCGAGTTTAAGTGTCGACTTGGCTATAATGATGACTAGAGGTGATGGTGGCAGAAGATAAAGCAGCAGAGGATCACAAGATGGATGGTCCAAGTCCAAAACAAGTAACTACAGCAAAATCAGATGCTACTGATGTGATGAGTTAAGACATCATGTCAGAGATTGCCCACAGCTAAAAGATTGGATGAAGGCTAGATAATGGTGGTTCAAGATATATAGCGATATGGATGAGACTAATGATTGTGTGCTTACAGTCTCAAATTAGATATCCATTTCTTTCTAGCAGTAAATTTTAGATTTTGTATATTTGTATCATGTTTGTTGTAGAAAGAAGCTATTCAACTCCCCTAAAGAGCAGTGAAGGTACTATTCATTTATCGATGGATCGAGCTATGCGATCAAGTGCATTAGGACTGTCAGCTTGAAGACACATGATGGAGTATTGAGAAAATTAGGTGAGATCTAATATATATCCAATTTTAGAATAAATCTAATTTCACCAAGTAGACTGGATTCAAGTAGTTATAGGTGAGGAACTGATGATGGAACCCTAAGGGTCATACATAGTAGTAGGTTCTAATGAAGGAAGAAAGTATGGAGGATATTTCCACTTGATAGACAGCTCAACATGAGATGGAGCTTCAGGTGCCAGTAGAAGCTCAGCGTGAGGTGGAGCTCCAGATGCAAGTGAATCGAGCCCAAGACTAGAGACTTGGGAGGATGACAGCGATGTCACAGGGTGAAGTTTCTATTATTGTAAGAGGTTACCCCGAACAAGTCTTAGGTAGAATACAATATATGACAGAGATGGGATCGAGCGGCTTGGCTCGACTCTCATGTTTGCCCATCCATGAGTTGATAGGTATTTACTTCAGGTCATACCCATCTATGAGTTGATAGGTATTTGCTCTAAGTCATGGGGACGAGATCTGCAAGATCATCCATAAGCTCTTAGAGTTAGGTAGAGGCCGAATATTGAGTCAAAGTGGAGATTATTAAGAAAAATACCTCGAATTCAATCCATAATAGCACACAGCGTAGTAGGATACCCGATTCGCAGTGCGTAGGCCTGTACGGTGGCCCATAGGCTCCATGGCCTGCTGCAAAGCATAGCCCAGGCATGCATGCGGCCCATGTAGGGGCACATCCCAGGCATGCAGGCATAGGCCCAGTGCGTGATCATGGCCTAGCGCGCATGGACATAGGTGGCCCAACACCTACAAATGCATGTGGTCCACCATGGTCCATGCACCATGTGGGATTTTCATGCAGTCCACATGATGCTCGTCGACCCTTAGTGGCTTATAGAGGATTTACACAGTCTATGGCTTTGGTTTGCTTTGGTTTTCGTGCAGATATGCCATCAAATGGCTTGGGATGCATGCGGCTGAGATCCAACAGTTAAGGAGTTTTATTTGGATCTTGTTAGGAGATCTAAATTGATTAAGACTCGATTTTGGATCAGTAAAATGGTCTTGATGGCCTATGGTAGACTATAGGTGGTTCAGCTGACTAGAGCATAGCAATCGACTGCAGAGGGTAGTAGCAGCCAAGGGAAGCCAGCAGAGAGTAAAAGCATAGGGATGCTTCGAGCAAACTATTGGTGGTGGTCATAGCTATAGGGGGTCTCCTAAAGAGAGCACCTTATGAAGGAGAGTGTTTCTTATTAAGAGAGAGGGATTGAAGTATGAGGATTGAGAGAATATGATCTCTTCTTGTAATTATTTTTTCTTTTCTCATAGTGAAGCTTGCATGTCCTGTGGAGGTAAGCTTTATCTTAATCTAGGTATTTGATTGTGTTCTTTTATCTATTTCTTCTTCTTTCTATTGCAGTTTCAACATCACCACTGGTGTTTTGATCCTGAACTTAGGGGACCCATGTTCTGCACAAGTGATCTTCCCAACAGGTGGTGCCAAGCAAGTGGTATCACAACATATATTCTATTTTTCAAAACTCATATTTTTCTTTTCTTAATAAGTATCAATCAATCAAGTTTAGAAAAGATATCAATTTTTGGAATTTATCTCGAACAACATTAAATTAAGAATGTATCAGAGTGAAGTAAACTTAAGATAAAATACTCTTTTCTTTTGCTAAAAGATAAAACAAAGGAATATAAGGAAAAAATAATCTATTTGAAGTCACGTATGAAAATTTACTTAAGGATAAATTTTTCGATAACAATAGCTTTGAAATTTAGATCAAATAGCAACTATTTTTTCAAAGAAATTTCTTGAAACTACTCAAAGATGCTACTTGAAGATTTAAAAAGAGCAATTTAAAATTTATTTCTTAAAAGAGTTTATTCAAAACAAAAATATTTTTCAGATCCAGCTTGATACCAATTAATTTTCAAAGAATGATGCAAACTATGAATGAACACATTAAAATCATATCAATGTTCAAATCAGGAAAAGCAGGATATGAATGTTTATTAGTGACTAAGTTCAAAATTATTTCTCCTTTTAATTTTGATTCCTCCCATTATTTCTAATAGTTAATGCTAGAAAATTTCTTTTTCTTGATTCTCCCTTTGTTTTTCATAGCAAATGCTAGAAACATTAATTTTTCTTAATTCTCCCCATTTTCCCCCAAATTAAGCATATTTTTCAATTTAATCAAGAATTCATTTAAATTTGACATATGCTTATATATTTCTCCCCTTTAGTTTTATAAGCAAATGCATATAAAGCAAACAAGTGTAAATATAAACACATCAAACATCAGAGTACGTACTGACTCAAATAAATAAGTATATAAATCAAACATCAAACATACTAAATTTCTATAAAAGATAAACTTTCATTTATTATCAAAAGGTGATTACATAAAGTGATTACATCAATATATGCAAAATGCATGAGAGCTACATCTACCAAAAAGATGGATTGCTAGGGTCACTAATGCTCTCAGATATGAAACCAAGCATTTTAAGAGAGTAGGTCAGGATGAAGGTCCAAGTTGAGAGGATGAGGATGGTCTATTATCCCCAGATGGCTGGCCTCGAACATCTCTCATGGTAGTGATCTTCTGAATCATTCTAATAGTCTCCTCTATGAGCAAAGATATAGCCACTGAAGTGAATCTCTATATCTCAGCACCGACTGCAATCACAATCTAGGAGGAAACTCTCTTAACTAAAGCATCCTGAACTAGTCTATTATTTAGTCGAGAGCTACTCTCTGGATGGCTGGTCTATGAAAGAGGTGTTAGATGTATATCCTAGAAGCTAGATTGACATGACATATTGTAATATTTCTAGAACATATTTTTATACTTAATTTATTAAAATTAATAAAATAAATATTTTTCTTATCCATTTGAATGTAATGTGTCTATGAAGCATCCAAGAAGTTAATGGATAATGACATGTATTCTCAAAAGTTGAGAATTTGAGACCTGTATCATTATAGATTAACTCTTAAATTGATTTCGATCGTTGGATCATCATGGAGATGATGATTGATCCGATTAGATCGGCACATAGATTGATTCTTTTGGAATAGACAAGTCTCGAGTCTATAGTGTACAGATACTGAGTGAGAGTGTGGATGATAGTTAGAGAATATTGATCTGAATGTGACCATACAAGAGATCATATGGACGTCTACTCACTCATCAGTGATCTTCTTGATGCTATAGTGGTGTGAGTGGTCCCTTGACCTATGGTGCCTCGACTGTTTACAGTGGGATTGCTGAAGTTTGATTGCATATAAATATAATCTCTTAGCCATTTGGATCCTTATAGTATATGTTGGCTGCAGTGATTCATTATAAGAGTAGGGTGCATACTTCTAAAAAATCTATCAACCATAGTAGATAAGGAGTAGTCCTATAGAATTTGAGAAGATAAATCCATGAGTCTATGGCTGTAGTAAGGTGATTAAGGAAAAAGAATTTCTATGAGTATGACATTTGGACTTGAGCTAATCAAATTTTTTCATATGATGGATGATGGGATTTGATGAATTTTCATAACCTCCATCTTGTTGAAACTCGTGATAGAGGAACTGAATCATACGGCAACTACATCTAGTTTTTTATTTTATATTCTGCTGGGTTACCATCATATGCTACTAGGGATCACTAGTAGATCGTGAGAACTCACTAGGATCATTCTAGATCAATAATGCTTATTGAGTGTGAGTTAGAATTGTTCCAATCCATTGAAAAATATTTCAATGATACTATGATGGAGATCATGATATGTCTTACCATCAAATAGAACAAAACCTATGAGATCATACATAAAAGAGGTTCTTGATTGATTAAATGGTTGAATTATAATTTTGAATCATAATAGAAATTAATTATCAATATGATTGATAATACAAAAGTTACAATAAACTAATTCGCTAAGTATTAGTGAATTATAGGAGAATTGATTAGCAATCAAATTGTTGTCTTACTCAATCTGATTGAGCTATAGGGTTTGATCAGATCTAATTGAATTAGATTTAGTTTGATTTGATTTGGCTTTGATTAGATTAACCCTAATTGGATTATGAGATAATCCAATTGCATAAGGAGATCAATTCCTAGTTTAACTAGAACTTGATTCAATCAATTTTCTAATTAGATTAAGATTTAATCTAGATTTAATTGGATTCCTAATTGGACTAAGAATTAACTTATTTGGGTGCAATCAAATTTTAAATTGGATGGGATTAAATTAGATTTAAATCAAATTTAAATCAGCACTTAGAGGAATCCCAGTTGGATTGGGATTCTTTCTCCTTGGGCCACCCATGTTCATGCAAAGAAGGAGATCGCCTCCCTGGTTTTTGCACCACCAAAGGACTAGCCCAAGCCCCTCCATGCCTCCTTCTTTCTCCCCTTTTTGGATAAAAATCAAATTTGATTTGATCTAGTTTTGATTGGATAAAAATTGGAGTCCTACTTTGATTGGGTTTGATCTTGTCAAACCTAGTCTTACTCAAACCCTTGGATGCCACTTATTAAAAGAGGGGATTTGTGGGGCATGGAGCATCATTAAAGAGATCTCTTGGGCACGGGGCTATCTCTTGGGCATGGGTTCTCTTCCTTATTGGGGCATGGGGTTCTGAAGAGAAGGGTTCTCTCCTAAGCCTTCTTCTTCCTCCTATTTCTTCTTCTTTCTTGAAAGAGTCTTAGAGATTGAAGAAGATCCAAAGTAATCATCAAGGAAGCGATCTATGCAAGGGATCTAGCTCCTTGGAGAGATTAAAGAGCCTCTAATTAGATTTAGCCTCATGTTGGGGATGAACCTCGCTCCCACCGAAGTTCAATCTAGTGTACGGCCAAATGTAACTTGTAATCACAGAAGAGCTTCAATTGCAAATTCCTCCTTCCGAACTTCTCCACAGCCGAACTCCTTCCAGACTTCGCCTTCAGTCAAATTCTTCCATCAGATGAATTCCTCCTCAGATCTCTCCTCTACCTAATCTACATGCAAATTCCTCTAGCAGACCTGCTTTCGGATTTTTCCAGCGGATCCACTTTCAGACATCTCTGACAGACTTTCATCAAGATTTCTCCAGTCATAGAGCTTCTGAACCCCTTCCGACCGAACTTTCGGCAGTCCCCCAGAAAGGTCTTCTCGCCTACATGAATATGGCTCCATACACAGAATAAACCAACTCAAGCACAAACTACCTTAGAGGAGTCTGAACGACTTTGGAATTGATATAACTTAATATTCATCACCAACTGATGTCTACTCCTCCAAACTTTAACTATTAAATCCTAACGGACTGGCACGTCATGATAACAGACACTACCCTCCATAATAAATCCCATGTGGCCTGAGCGGCCCACTACCAGATGGTAACGACTTTCGCTATTAGTTTGTTACAAGCTCTGTCTATAGAAGGGATCCTCTAGATACATTTTTTTGGGAGCTCTCTTCTCCTTTCCAATACTCTACTACTTTCTTCTAAGCACTCCATTTCTATTGATCAGAAGAGCTGACTTGATCGTTGGAGCATCCTGCCAGAGCCACCACCCTTGACTTCGGTTAGGACTTATCTTACAGGTCCCGACGGCAATCTCATCTTCTTCAGCTCCAGCAAATTTCGACGTCCAACGATTTTTTGCACCAACAGGATTGGTGCTAGAGGAAGGGCTCATTTCAATGCTTGTTCTAAAAGGAGTGCTTAATCGATTTTGATCCTCTTCTTCTCTTAATCCTTTGAGATCCATCGAGATTCACCTCTGTTCAATCTTTTTAGCTCAAAAATGCCTCCAAAGAAGACAACTACCCAATGATCCTTCATTTCTACTGCTAGATCTGAGCAGGATCCACTCGTTCCTGCTCCTTTGCCAACACTTCAACCCCCTCCACCCATGGTCATGGTGGATCTGGAGCAGTTCAATCTACTGCTACAGTAGGTTTGAGGCCTCATCAAAATGGTGCAGACTATGTGGCAATCCCTGACGACGGCTCCACCGTAAAACCTCCCATCGGAGTGCTAAGAATCGGTTCTAAGGAGGCAAACTTGGGTCAGTAGATCCGTCACTCTTGGGAAGGGGAAATAGAAAGTTGAAGAACCTTGTTCTAACCATGATTCCTTCTAAGATCTGTGATCAAGATGACATTCTCGATCAAAAATTATAAGAAATGGACCAACGGATTGAGAAACTCTGCCATCTCGCCTCGGCTCACCATGATGACATCTACACTAATCCCTCCTTCTTTGCTTGAATTATGCAAGAACCTATCCCGTCAAACTTCAAGCTTTTCTAATTTGAAATCTATGATAAGATCTCTGAACCGTCGACCACCACTACTACAAAAAAAGCCTATGATAGTGGTTTATAACCGTTATCGTAACCCAAAAAACCATTATCATAGGCTATAACAGCGATTTTCTAACCACTACCACTGCAGCCATCGTCATAGCTCTATGGCAGTGATTGTCAGAACCGCTGCCATAGATAGTTTATTACAGTGGTTTATAAATCACTGCAATAGATCGACCTATAGTAGCGGTTATGTAATCACTACCATAGGTTTAATATAGCGGTTGGCACTATTAGCCCATGGACCTATGGTAGCGGTTGGCATGGATATAGCAGCAACTATAAAATTACTATCGTAGATCTTTTTATAATTAAAAAAATTAAAATTTTTATTTTTTTATATTTTATCTGATAAATATAGATATATAATATAAGAAAATATAATAAACATAAAAATTATTCTAAAATGCTAAAATTTTATTATCAAATAAAGTTTATTATAATATTTTTTTAAAAAATAAAATACATCAAAAGTCTCTTAAATCTACATCACCGGAGCTGGAGCTGGAACTGGAGCCGTGGCTAGAGCTGAAGCTGGAGGTAGTGTTAGAGCTGGAGCTGGAGCTGGAGTCGGAGCTAGAGCTAGAATGCAGGCTAACATATCCTCAAAGTCCGTGACTCCACAACGTATACTAAGGTGGATGGAGTATGCTTCGACTGCTCCTCGAATGCTGAACTATGCATAACCCGCCGAGGGGCAGGGGTGAAATCTAGATGGCATTTTGGTGCCATCATGACTTGCAACATTAATGAACATTAATCAACATAACATGTTGAACAATAATATTAGTATAGCATTAATAAATAGTCTCTAATATTTATACCAGATGGGGGTTCTCTTAGTGACCAGCACGGCATGGTCTACTAGCACGACACACATTTTTCTTAAGCTTCCAAAGATCAGAAGAAAGAGAGCTCTTTGACCAAAATAAGAAAAAAATAAAAAAAAATTAAATAAAAATCAATAATTAGACTTTAATAATTTATACCAGAATGTTGAAGTCATCCCCTAGTGGCATCTACAATATGGACATCACCATCGCTCCTAACAAATGTGTCTGAGACCTCGACAGTACCAGGTAAGTTTTATCCTAGAGGAGTGCTTTGCATGCATGGTCCAACATCGTCATCAACTTCAGAATCATCAAAAAATATGCCTGGGCACCATCCTCACAACAACACTCCATTGAGGCTCCAAGGAATCACTAACGTAGAAGACTTGACTAGCTTGGGAGGCAAATATATACAGTTCTTCAGTACAGAGATGGCATTGCATGTTAATGAGAGTAAAACCACACTCATCAGTCTTCATCCCAGATTGTGATAAGATGTCAAACCAATCGCACTTCATCAACATGATTCTCCCTTTAGAATAATAGTCCAAGATGACTATCTTCTCCACCATGCCATAATAGTTCAAATCCTTTGTATGAGACTATGAATTCCTCGAGCTAGCATAACACCCAGTGGTGGTGCTTAACATGAAGCCACTATTTTGTATTACCATATTTACGGACCTACTATGAATATTAAATCTGTAGCCGTTAATGACGAGCTGTTTATACTCACGCACGATACGATTAGGGCCCATTGAAAGAGTATGCACTTCAGGGCTCACATCACTGAGAGACAATCTCCACACCTAATTAAGGAGATGACACCTAATTAGTAAACATGTTCTAATAAGTTGTACCAGGCAAGAATATATAATCGCTTACATGATCTTTGAGCCATTCAGAAAATTTATTGGTATGCATTTTCTCTTTCTTCTGCATGCTTAGAGCGCCATATTTTACTCTTATGATCTTCTTGTATTTGCTGCATGCACAAAGAATAAATTTATGTATAATTAGATATTTTTTCTAATTATTATAAAATAAATAATGCTAAGTGACTCACTTTATGTACGGCTCAATGACATCGCAGTTAAAGAGCACGTAGCAGTGTGCCTTATCCCTTTCCTAAATGCTCAAATTAGTGAGGTGGTATAAAGTAGAAAGTCTACCTGGCTATGGAATAGACTCAAATACAGACTCAATTGGCTCATATTGATTATCCTGATTCCTCATTGATCGATTATGACGTGTCTCGAGCTTGTTTAGGTATATGGTATAAAAATCCATACACTCTTGATCCAAATAACCTTCTGCTATAGATCTCTTCGGACGATTCATATTTTTTACATAAGATTTTAGAGTTTGAATATTTCTCTCAGTAGGATACATCCATCGATAGAACATTAGGCCTCCAAGTGCAACTTCTCCCGCAAGGTGCATGGTGAGATGCATCATAACCATGAAAAATGATGGTGGAAATATCTTCTCTAGATCACATAATATAGTCACCGTCCTTACCTTCATTTCCTTCACGTCTTTCTTAAGCAATCTCTTTACACAAATATCTCTATAAAAGTTGCAAAGATGAATAACCACCATTCTAATATTTTGTAGCAACACGCGGTGAATAGCTATTGGGATCAATTTCTGCATCGGTACATGATAATCATGAGTCTTCAATCCTCCAAGTTTGACATCCTTACTATTCACATGTTTTGATATGTTGCTTGAGTATCCATCTGGGATCTTTATGTTCTCCAACATACAAAGAAATATGGACCGTTCGAAGGCATTCATAACATAGCATGCATGAGGAAGCCTCCATTGTTCTCCTCCTATCGGCTCTGGATGGAGTAATCTTCTAATACCCCATTCTTTCAAGTCAAGTCGGGAATTCACGTCATTCTTGGTCTTATCCTTGATATTCAAGATTGTTGCCAAAAGAAGCTCGCCCACATTCTTTTCAATATGTATTACATCTAAGTAGTGGCACAATAAGTTTGTCTCCCAAAATGGCAAGTCAAAGAAGATGCCCTTTTTCCTCCAATTAAAGTGTGTCTCATCTTTCTTTGATCGACGCTTCCTTATTTTATCACCAATTGGATCACCTTTGTCAAATTCAACACCGAGACCATCCAACTCTCTAAGTACTTCACTCCTAGACATCCGACCAGGTGCCTCACCTTCTTCAATAGTGCCATCAAAGGAGCGTGCATCCCTTCTATATGAATGGTTTCGATGGAGGAAATGTCGATGCCTCATATAGCTAAAGCTCCTCCGATGTGTCAACCTTCTAGATCGGGTGTTTCTTCCACAGATTGGGCATGTTAGCTCACCTTTGGTGCTCCAACCCGACATTAGCGCATAGGCTGGAAGGTCATTTATTATTTCATAAAAGTACTGCACGCATGGAGAATGACTCATTTAGCAAAGCATCAAATGTTGGAACACCTTAAATGCTTCATAACTATTTTAGCTCGGCAATAAGAGGCTGCAAATAAACATCAATGTCATTATCTACCTCCATCGGTCTAGGGATGAGCACTGTCATGAAAGCAAAGAATTTTTTTATATACATCCATGGTGGGAGGTTGTAAACATGAATAAATACTGGTCATACACTATGGACAGTATTCATATGCTTGAATGGATTGAAATCGTCACATGACAAGCCCAACCTCATATTACGTATCTCTTGTGCAAAGTCAAGATGTAATTCATTAAACTTCTGCCATGCCTGTCCATCGGTTGGATGCCTCAATGCATCATCTTTTGTTTGGTCCTCTTCATTCCATCTCATGTCCTTCGATGTCTTTGCCAACATAAACAACTTTTATAGTCTCAAAATCAAAAAAAAGTGCCACATCAATTTTTGAGGTACATGAGTTGATGTGGCATCTTTATTCTATTTTCATCTTGATAAACCGCACCTCGTGCACTCGTTGCCATTGACATCCCCCTCCCAATAGAGCATGCAATCATAGGGACATACATGTATCTTGGTATAAATAAAGCCCAAATGTTCAATAATCTTTGATGCCTCATAATTATTTTTCAAAATTTATGCATCATTCAAAAGAATATCCTCCAAAAGCTCTAGTATGCAGTTCACTCCATTATTACTAAATCCGTTGAAGCATTTCATATGATACAATCGGATTAAGAACTCAAGCTTCGCCATCTTTTCATATTTAGGATATAACGGAATATTAGCATCCTTCATCAAGTTGCAGACCTTCTCCACATCCTCACTATTTGTCATTCGACCAATCACAGGATCAGACGTGGACGTAGACACACAGTCATTATGGCCAACAAATAGAAAAATATCATGAACCATTTATTTCAATCCCCCTTCATATTGATCACCTCCTTGCGGCCTGCCCTCATCATGTTGGTCCCAACAAATTTCATAACTAGCTTTAAAGCCATAAATAGTGATGTAATCATTGACATCTTGATGAGGTAGCCACGGCCCATCCATACACTTTTTATAAGGATATTAGATCAGTCCATGGTCTCCAAATTTCTCTTTAGCATAATCAAAAAAATTTTGAAGTCTAGCCTTTTACTCTGACGAGAGCCTACCAAACTTCATCCATCCCTTATCCATTTTAAAAATGATGATACTGTAAGTCATGTGTGGAACTCAGATTAAATATTATTTTTAGATATGCAATAAATGCACCCTATCACCAACTAATAGTTTAAGATAGGTCCTATCCCATTCAGAAATTAAATTAATTTTATAGATTCATTATAGTAATCAAATGATATGCAACAGAAATCAAATAAAATTTTGGTAGCATTTTTTCTTAGTTTTCTCGTGTAGCAAGAACAAAAGAAAAATACTGTCCAAAATTTCATTCGAAATCCTTAGCATACCATTTGATTACTGTAATTACCTATAGAATTATCTATAATTTTCAAGCTAGAGGGGGGATTTTGCTGGGGCCAAGGGAGGGTTGGATGGAAGGGTGGGGGGGGGTGGGGGATGGCGGGTTGTGGGGAGGGGCAGCCAAGGATGGGGGGCTGGAGAGGGAGGGGGGAGCAGGGCAGCATCGATCAAGGGGGAAGGAGGGGCGTCGCCGATCGGGGGGGAGGAGGGGCAACGTCGGTCGGGAGGGCGGAGGGGCGATGCTGACCAAGGGGGAGGAGCCTCACTGATGATGAAAAGGAGGGAGAGAGAGAGAGAGAGATCGAGCATGCACGGGAGGAAAGCAGAAAAAATTTGAAAATTTTTAACCTAACCTATGGTAGCGGTTATGGAATCACTGTCATAGATCTATCAAACCGCTGCCATAGATCTATGGTAGTGGTTACCCAAAATCGCTATCATAGATCTATGGCAGCGGTTCTATAATCACTACTGTAGATCTATAGCAGTAGTTTTTGATAACCGCTGCCATAGATGAAAAATATTTTTTTTTATTTTTTTAAATATTATATAATTTTAAAATTTAATGTCCATCTTCACTATTCATTATCTAAATAATTATCATTAGAGTGTCATCGCAAAAGGTCTCCTTGATCCAATGGCCCTAGTTTCATCGATTAAAAAAATTTGATTTCGACGATCACAAACGACGATACGATGATTTGATAGATGGAGACCTCCGATGGATCCAAAAACCTACAATGATGATCTTGATGATGTTTGTAGCATACTCTCAAAGTTTCACTTTAATCAGATATCGTTATCACGATCAATTTAGTATGAAATGATTTCGGCCATTAAATTAGAAACAAGCGATTAAAGGGTTAAACAGCATTTGATTATGAGATAATTTTTTAGTTAAATGATCTTTGTTATAATTTTAAATATTTTATATGATGATGATATTAAAATTTAAATCATTTTCATATAAACTATTCATGTTAAGCAGATATTGCAAAAGCACGAGCATAACAACCACTGAAGTTTCAGAATAGTTATTAGGAGACGTATAGTTTTAGATCGTTTTTCATCTCACGAGTTGAATTTTATAATCACCACTATAAAAAATGATTAAAGTAGTAGCCAAAATTATTTATAAAAAATATTATCACATAATCGGATACCGTTTGATCCTTTGATCATTTGTTTATCATTTAATGGCCAAAACTAACCTGTACTAAATTGACCAAGATAACGATATCTGATTTAAGTAAAACTTTGATAGTATGCTACAAACATCACCAAAATCATCATTGAAGGTTTTCAGATCCATCAAAGATCTTCATCTATTAGATCATCACATCGTCATTCATGGTCATCAAAATCAAATTTTTTTGATCGATGAAGCTAGGGCCATCGGATCGAGGCAATATTTTGTGAAGATACTCTAATGATAATTATTTAGATAATGAACGGTGAAGATGAACATTAAATTTTAAAATTATATAATATTTAAAAAAAAAATCATATGGCAGCGGTTATAATTAACCGCTGCCATAAATCAGATTATCATAGCAGTTTCTACTAATCGCTATTATAGGTCCGACTTATGGCAGCAGTTATAATGAACCGCTGCTATAGATTGACCTATGGTAGTAGTTTTTTATAACCACTGCTATAGGTCCGACCAATGGTAGTAGTTTTCTATAACTGCTGCTATATGTCAGACCTATAGCAGCAGTTACAACAACCGTTGCCATAGGTCCGACCTATGGCAGTGGTTAATAAAAATTGTTATAGTAGGACCTATGGCAGCGGTTTCGAACCTATGGCAGTGGTTAATGAAAACCACTATAGTAGGACCTATGGCAGCGGTTTCGAAAATCGCTGCCAAAGTAAGTACTATCATAGGCCATTTTTGTAGTAGTGCATCGAGAGGCCTTCCGAACTATGATGCTGCTCCATGGTGTGCCAGACACCATCTTGTGCTGAGTTTTTTCATCTATCTTAAAGGAAGCTGTAAGAAGTTGGGACTCAACACTGAAGCTGGGTACGATCTTCTCTTTCAACTAGATGAGCCATTAGTTTGTGGCTCATTTTGTCAGTAGCCAACATCCCAAGCGAGGTTCAAAATTCCTCATCAACATCAAGTAGAGAAAGGGAGAGTCGATCTAGGCTTACGTCAACTACTTCAACATCACTGCACTAGAGGTCCAAAATTTGGACCAGTCGGTTATCATGGCTGTGCTTAAGGGTGGCCTTCAGAAGAATGATCTGTTGTTCTCCCTGGAGAAGAAGTATCCTAGAAATTTTGCCGATTTGCTAGCTCGGGCTGAAGGTTATGCTTGAGCTGAGGAGGCCTTCAAGATGAAGGATGAGAAAGCCATAGAAAAGTGACAGGCGAGCGAATCAAGCAAGTCTGTAGTTGAAGAAAAATCGAACGAAGTTCGATGGTGCTCTCGAACTCCCCCCAAGCGCAAGCGAGCTTGAACTCCTCCTCGAGCTTATTGCCAAAGAAACCCTAATTGAAGGACGTGAAGAGGTTCCCCTCTAGAAGATTCCACAATAATGCCCCACTCAATGCTCCAAAAACATAAGTGCTGATAAAGATCAAGGAGTAGCTATCAAGGCCGGAGAGGATGCGCACTCACCCTGACAAGCGCAATCCTAACAAATACTATCTATACCATCGTGACCACGGTCACAATACTGAAGAGTTTATTTAGCTCCAGGATGAGATCAAAGAGCTCATCAAGCGAGGCTGGCTTGGCCTATTTCTACGACATCGACCCGAAGGAAGAAAAGATCAGCTAAGAGCATTGCCCCAACCCGAACCATCAAGGAGAGAATAGCAGCAGGGAGACCGGCCACCTCTCGCCATCATCAATATAATTTTTGGGAGACTTCGATGAGAGGAGGCTAGTGGATCTAAAGGATCGATGAAGAGATAGAAGATTGAAGAATCCATAGCCTTCACTGAAGCAAATGCTCAACGAGTTTAGTTCCTGCATAACGACTGAAGGAAAAACCCTATTTTTTGAATCAGATTCATTCAGATCTTGATTTGATCAAAAGAGATATTTCAAAACTTTTTCTCTTAGATCTAAATCAGATCTGAGATTCTTCAGATCTAATTTTATCAATCGGATAAAATAAAAGTAAAATAAATTAAATTAAATCTAATTTAATTATACCTTGTTATGGGTAATCCTATTATCCGGTGATAATCCTAATATTTGCCTGAGGTTCTGGATGTAGCCATGCAAGCGCCTGACCTCTACCGATATTTGCTTGGACAAGATTTAGAGATCTTCTCCTTCTCAATCTATGCTCCAAAAAATAGATCTGGATCTGATCTTGAAGGTCTTCAAAATACCTTTTGAAGATCAACTATTGTCTCTTGCAGCGGTGCTGCCTTCTTCCTTTTCTATTGCCTTTCTCTTGCTTGGATCACACCAAAATGGAGCCCAAAACCTCTTGGGCATAGAGAGGAGAGAGAGAAGTAGAGGGTGGCATGGAGGAGGGAGAGGGGCTATATGGCATGGGCAAAGAGCAGAAACTCAAATCCTAGGCGCTGATAGGGTTTATATAGACCCTGCTACGCCATGCAGTGCCACATCATTCTGACCAATCATGACTCTTTGTGCAATCAGATCTAAATTTGATTAGTGGGATGACATCATCTAATCCAATCAAATTAGAGTTCCTCACAAACTTTCTTAGGTGGTGCCAAGACTGATCAAAGAAGAGTCTTTGGCGCCACCCAAGTAGAGAGCATGAAGTAACCTGGAGTTCCATCTGTATGGGACTCCAAGTGTCATCCTCTTTGGGTGCATACCTTCCTAGGCATGTGCCCCCTCCCTTTCTTCTTTTTAGCAAGGGGACAAAGCCCCATCTTCTCTCCTATTGGTGCATGACACATGGATGGATGTCTAAGTGTCAAAGGTCAACGTTTGACCAAAGTCAAAAGAAAAGATTTAGTAGGTGACGAAAAATAGTAGATGTTGTCTCAAATTTATCTTATAAATTAAGATAACCCTTTTCTGACCTGGACAAGCTCTAGTCAGACCAAGTAAAGGTTCTTGAGTAAGCCTAAATACATTTAGCTCATTTGAGACAACTTTTAATGATTGTTGAAGGAGAACATTAGGCTCAATCATGTGATAGCATGATTTTCTTGAACCTAATTGAATCTTATTCAAAACAATTGAACTAGATTAGTTCAATTGATGATATCCAGATCCAAACCCTTATTTATGTGATCCATTTAGGTTCAGTTCCATATGATAATGGGATATGTCGCGATCTCTATCATCAACATCATCGAAATACCTTCTGATGGATCAGAACATTTCTAATTCAGACAACTAGTATGATCAATCATTTAGATCATTCTAATTGCTCCCAAAATCTATCAGTGACACCTAGTAGCATATGGTGGCAACCCATCAGAACTAAAAATAAACCACTCGATATAGTTACCTGTGTGATTAAGTTTCTCTATCTTGAGTTCCGATCGGATTAGGGTTAAGGTGATCTCGTCTCACCCTAATTTTCATCATATGAATTAATCATTCGATTCAAGTCCGATGTGAAAATCCTAATAGAAACTCTTTCTATTATTTCACTCTACCATGGACATGGGCTTATGGACTTGATTCTCATGATCATCATAGGGCTGCTCCTCATCTACCGAGGTAGATAGATCCCCTATTAGTGCAATCCAATTCCCACAATAAACATGCTATAGCCAACACATACCTCAGAATTTTGAATGGCTAGAAGACCAAGTTATGGTGTAGTCAAACTATAATACTCTCAAGGTGAACTGTTGATGCACCTTAGATCAAAGAATCAGACACACCACTATAGCTTCGAGCCAATCATTGACGAGAAGATAAACTTCCTCATGACTGCTCGAGGTGGTCATGCTCAGTACC
Source organism: Cocos nucifera (assembly GCA_006176705.1). Lineage (NCBI taxonomy): Eukaryota > Viridiplantae > Streptophyta > Magnoliopsida > Arecales > Arecaceae > Cocos > Cocos nucifera. The sequence goes on along the minus strand of QRFJ01006173.1, from coordinate 53,547 downwards.
CTCATTCTCTAGCGAGTACCCATACTCTCGCTCCGATGTCTCTACACCATAGACTCAAGACTCATCTATCCTAAAGAAGCGATCGTACACCAACCTTCTGGATCAATCATCATTCTCATGATGATCTTACGATCAAGAGCATTTTATGAGTCAATAATGAAAATTCATTTCTTAAATTTTCAACTCTTGAAAATATGAACTATCATTATCATTAGCTTAAAAAATGTATCACAAATACTTTCAAATACACACTATGATAGAAAATAACTCATTCTATTATTTATAGTCAAAATTATAATTTTGCCCTTAGATGTGTATTACAAGTGTTAGCCAATTCTAGCTTCCAGGGCACACATATCTAACAAACTCCCACTTGACCTAAAGCCAATTGGCTATAAATCTAAGTCTTATCTTCTCAAGATGGATTTCGATCTTCTGTTGGCCCAACAGCTTTGTGAGTGGGTCTACCATATTGTCTGCGGAGTTGACTCTTTTAACCGCGATATAACCTTTCTCGAGGTAATCGTGGATGAGATGGTATCATCGCTCAATGTGCTTGGATTTTTGGTGAGACCTTGGCTCCTTAGTAAGGGCTATGGCCCCATTGTTATCATAGTATAGAGGAATGGCATCTGATGGCATCACTCTGATCTCTGCAGTGAATTTGTTGTACCAGAATGCCTTATTCGTAGCTTCTGACGTAGTGATGTATTCTGCTTCCATGGTGGAATCTGCTATCACTATCTGTTTGAAACTCTTCCAACTGATAGCACCACCATTATACACAAATAGATTTTCAGATGTCGACTTTCGATCATCTATATCGAACATAAAATCTAAGTCTACATACCCCTGGACTTGGAGTTCTCCATTACCAAAAACCAACAACATATCCTTAGTTCTTCTCAAGTACTTGAGGATACATTTCACAGAAGTCCAGTGTTCTTCATATGGTTTCGATTGATATCTGCTTATGACACTCACGGTATGGGTTATATCAGATAATGTACATAACTTGGCATATATGAGGCTCCCTATTGCTGAAGCGTAAGGGATCTTACTCATGCGTTCAATCTCCTTCGGTGTGTTCAAACACATTTTCTTGGAGAGATGAATGCCATGTCTGAAGGGTACCAATCTCCTCTTGGAGTTTTTCATGCTAAACCTCTTTAGGACTTCCTCTATGTACATTTTATGTGAAAGACCTAGTATCCTATTTGGTCTATCTCTATAAACCTTAATTCCTAAAATGAAGGATGCTTCTCCTAGATCTTTCATGGAGAATTTTTTGGACAACCATATTTTAACTATGGTCAACATGAAAATATCATTCCCAATAAGGAGGATATCATCTGTGTACAGTACGAGAAAGATAATAGTGCTTCCATTAACCTTTTTGAAAATACATGATTCCTCCTCGTTTTTGATGAAACCAAATAATTTGATCACATCATTAAATCGAGTATTCCTACTTTGAGATGCTTGCTTAAGTCCATATATGGATCTTTGTAGCTTGCATACTTTGTGATCAGCATCATTGGATGTGAAACCTAGCAGCTATTCCATATAGATATCTTTCTCAAGGTATCCATTTAAGAATGTCATTTTTATGCCCATTTGCCATATTTCATAATCAAAATAAGCTACAACAGCAAGCAATGTGCGGATGAATTTTAGCATAGCTACTGGTGAAAAGGTATCCTGATAGTCAATGCCTTCGCACTAACATAACCTTTTGCCACTAATCTAGCTTTGAATGTCTCCACATTTTCATCTGCACCAATCTTTTTCTTGTAGATCCATTTACATCCAATAGGTACTATACCTTCTGGTAGATCTACCAAGGTTCAGACTTGGTTTGAGTGCATCGAGTCAATTTTTAATTTCATTACCTCTAACCATTTCTCGGAGTCGATATTTGATATCGCCTCATCATAGGTTTTGGGATCATCACCATGAACCCCATTACCTATGAGAAATATTTTCTCTACTTTCTCTGAGATAGTACCTAAGTACCTCTTAGGGGGACGAAAAACCCTTTCCGATCTATGAGATGGAGGAGGTAGTGATTGTATTGGCTCAACCTGATTTGATTCCATAGGGTCCTTAGCTCGTTGCTCTTATGAGACTTTCTCCTCGAGTTTGATCTACTTTCCAATGCTGCTATCTTGAATAAACTATTTTTTAAGAAAGATGACATGCTGACTCACAATCACATTATGGTCTTCTCGAACGTAGAAATAATATTCTAATGACTCTTTAGGATATCCTATAAATTAAACTCTAAAGGACCTAAAGTCTAACTTGTCCGCTTGTTGTTTTTTGACATGAGCCAGACAACCCCAAATTTTGAGATGACTCAGACTTGATTTCTTACCGTGCCATATTTCATACGGTGTGGTAGGAATGATTTTAGAGAGAATCCTATTCAGTAAATATATTGTAGTTAACAGACTATGTCCCCAAAAAAGTTAGAAAGATCTGTGAAGCTTATTATAGATCGGACCATATATAATAGGATCTGATTCCTCCATTCTGAAATTCCGTTGAGTTGAGATGTTTCGGATAGAGTCCATTAAGAGACTATACCATTTTGCTTGAGATAGTCCAAAAATTTTCAACTAAGGTATTCACCTCCTCGATCTGATCGAAGAATCTTAATGAATTTTTCAGTTTGCTTTTCTACTTCATGTCTGAATTTCTAAAATTTTTCAAAAGCTTTAGACTTATGTCTTATAAGATACACGTACCCATACCAAGATAAATCATCGGTAAAAGTTATGAAGTAAATAAAGTTGCCTCTAGCTGGCATATCAAATGGACCGCATACATCAGTATTTACTAGGGCAAGTAGATCCGTTTCCCTTTCCCCATGTCCCATAAAAGGAAGCTTAGTCATTTTGCCATGAAGACATGATTCACAAATTGGATATGACTCGAAAGTCAATGAACTCAATAGTCCAATTTTTTCTAATTTGTTAATCATATCTTCTGCTATATGACTGATGCGTGCTAATCTATAGCTATGGCAAGTACACCAGTCGATCAAGTAATAAAGTAAATGAGTAGAGCATCATCCCTAGAGGATTGAAAAATAAGTACTAAAAGGTTGTTTCCTATGCTTTATTTAGAAGACCAATTTATAAGAATAAAAAATTAATGAACAAAATAAAGAAATAATTAAAAATTTTAAGAAAATAGAGAGAGCGTAATTATTAGGGTTTTACACTTAAGAGCAATGGGTTACTAAGGCAATCGGTTCACCAACTCAGTCAATACAATATTCAGATTATTAGATTAATTTTATTTCATGTGACGGTAGAGTCTCCTAATTTATTCACTACCCTTTGGTCCAGGCATAGCAAAACTATCAATATTTATTAATTATCCTTTGGTCTAGGTGTAATTTAAATAAATATTAATACATTAAGTTTTGTGAAACCCTCTAACTAAAATACGCTGCATCCAAAGTGTACTAAAATTTCCACATACATATGAATTCTAATTTGATTCATAATACAAGGTATATAATCAAGAAGCAATAACAGATGTACTTGGTCCGTAACATCTATGTTCATCAGAACAATTAGAAGATGGCTAGTAATCTAAAAGCATTAAGATCATATTTATATACTCCTCATGAATAAAATTTAAGATTAAAAATAAATCACACTGAAAATTTCATTAAAAGAGTGGCTACACCTTAGCCTTAGTAAAAAAAATTTAGTTCATGTTAACAAGTTTAAAAATAGCAAATAAAATAAAAAGCATAGAGAAATTAGACTGTTTAATTGCTGAAATTGATTGTCCATTGCTCTTGATGTGGAGAACTTGGTGAAGAAGAAGAAGCTCCTTGATCAATATTCTAATTATCGGAAGAAGAAGAAAAAAATTACAAATCCTTTCTTTTCTCTCAAAAATCTCTCTTCTCTTTCTACCTCTCTCCTCTCTTTCTCTTCTTTTTCTTTTTCTTTTTTTTTACTCTCCTCTTTTTCTCTTTTTATTTTTCTCTCTCTCTTCTTTCCTTTTTTCTACGACAACAGCAGGTTTTATAGCCCAAAGATCGATTTTTTTTAAAAAAATCCTTTGAAAATTAGGTTTAAGACTCCCAAAATAACTCAAATTAGGATCTGGATGATTCTGACCGTTAGATGTTGATCAAACGGTCCAAAAATCACTTAAAAATCTTTAAAATATCCCAAATCAAGTCAAAATTCATGCCAGCCATTGGATCTATCATTGGATTGAATCTGGGCCATCCAATCATGCATAAAGAAGGCTTCTGATCTTTAGTTTAACGTCAGGATGAATCTCAACCATTGAATCTCGATCGGGAGCTATGGATGCCATTCGTCAGTGCATTCATTTCGACCGTCCGATCAGATCTCAGTGAAAGGCATCCATCGGATCAGGCAAAATTTCTAAATTACCCTCTATAGACCATGCACGAGCCTGATGTTGTGTGGACCACCGCATTCTTCAGCCAATCGGAGCACACTTCTTCATGTGAAATTCCCAAAATGCCTTCAAGTCGATCCATCGTGTGCCACGAAAAATGCTGATGTCATCCTGACGTCAGTGCTACATCAGCAGGTCGGCTTGCTGGTGCGATCGAATCAGACGATCTGCTGAGCCGATTTTCTAAACTAGTTTGAACTGAACCGATTTTTCTTTTTTTTTTTTGAAATTCAATTTTGGGCTCGTTTGAAGTCCATTTTGCCAGAAATTTATTTTATTTGAATTAGAAAAATAAGATCTTCATATTGATGGCCTTCTTTTCTATATAAGATTAATAAAAGTATCAATTTCTAAAGAAATAAATTAATTTATTTTATAATTTAATACTTTTATTAGTATATTTTTACCACTTATCAACGATCTAGTCTTAGGTGCCATAGATATCTATGATTTAGACTATCTCTGGGTCATTTTACAGCATTTATATTTTGCTCGATATTAAAGATAGATACATCAATATGTAACTGGTAGAGATAGTTAATGAGGAAACCACTTGCAATTTTATTTCTTTCATAAAGAATATTGTAATAGTCCTTAAGAAAACTTAATTCCATAGCCTTCTTGTGCTAAACATGAAACAAAAATTAAATCCCTGCTTGCAGCAGGCACATAATAATAATCCCTAAGTAATAAATTTAAGCCAGATGATAGTCAAAGAGGGTAGGTTTCCATGGACACAACAGCAACTCTTACTCCATTTTCGATGCATAGGATCATCTCACTATCCCTCAACCTCCTGCTATCCTCAAGACCCTGCATAGAAGTGCACAAATGAGCACTAGAACCAGAGTCAAGCATCCAACTAGATGCAGAAAAAATCGTAAGGTTAGATTCAATAACGAGCATACCTCTAGAAGGATCTGTCTCCTTCTTATTCTTCAGGGTGGCTAGGTATATAGGATAGTTTTACTTTCAGTGGCCATCAGTATTACAATGAAAATATTTTTCTTTGTCAGCAGCCTTCTTCTTCAGCTTTGCCTTCTTTTTCTTTCCATCTTCCACCTTCTGCCCTTTCATAAATTTCTTCTTCTTTCCAAACAATTTTCTCTTGGAAGAAGTCCATTCCATAGCAAGTACTGAGCCTTTAGAACCTTTCATAGAAAGCTTAGCAATAACCAGCATGTTCATAAGCTCGGCCAGAGTACTCTAAAGTTTATGTATATGGTAGTTCATGATGAACTGCCCATATGCATCAGTCAAGGATTGTAGAATTATGTCATTCTATAAATTCTAGTTTAACTTCACTCTGAGCTTCTCAAGCTCTTCCAAGTTCTAGATCATCGTCAGGCAATGATCTTGCACTGACTATCCATCATGCATTTTAGCCTTAAACAGTCGTTTAGTGATTTGATATTTGGCAGCATGACTCTGTTCACCAAACAACTCTTGCAGGTGAGCCAACATTTGACGGGCAGTCTTTATATCTTCATGTTGGCACTGAAGCTCATCAAACATTGAGTCCAACATGTAGTGTCTAACCTTGTTATCTTTATCCATCTATTTATCAAGAGATGCTCTCTGTTCAGCGGACAGATGGGCTGGTAAGGAGGGGGAATCCTAGTCCAATACATGAGTTAACTTCTTAGAATCCAAAATGATTTTGAAGTTTCGAAGCCAATCATTATAATTGGGTACGATCAGTCAATGGATGTCCAGGATATGAGCTAGTGGATTGGATGTAGATATTTTTTTTTTCTATAGAGATTCAAAGTTTCTAGTTAGATTTTATAATTAAGATTTGAATAATTTATTTAGGAATTTAATTTTTAAATAAATTAGCTCTCACTATTTTTTCAGATCCCTATACTATCTCTATAGAGATGCAAAAATCTTCATGATTAATGATTTTTAGTGGATGGTGCAGTCCCACCAATTGACTCATCACCTCACCTAATAGTTATTGGCGATGGGTTAGCCAATGAGTGAACAACTCTTGTCCAATGATTCTTTAATCATGGTGCACCCAAGCTTGGTATCTAATTCATGAATCTCACCATGCCTAGAATATTGATCCACTCCTTAGTTAAGTCAAACCCATCATTTGCACAAATTGGATTTCTAATTGGGTCCTCACCATATCCAAAATATTGAGCCCAATCTATCCTCCAGCCCATAGCATCCAATGCCTAATAGACATGGTTGCATCTTTCTAGTGCAACTAAACCATTATGATCAGTCGAAAATAATCAATCCCAAAAAGGGCCCGCACACCCATAATGGTGGAAGACCTTAGACTTAATCTTTTCTTAAGAAGATTTGATTTAGGTCTCTTTAAACTTGACTTGACATAGTCATAACCATTATGACTAATCTAGTGGCATGGATTAGCTCTGATTATTAGCCACCTCAGATTAGAACTGAGTTGACAAATATGGCTAGGTAAGTAAGATTGGTGGAAGGGATATGCCATTAACTCAACAAGAACACATTCGAGTCAAGTAGCTTTCAATTAAAAATCAGTCAGTCGTATCTGCCAAACTTACCTTAGACACCAAATTATTGAGCTAAAACCAATTGGATTAGCCTACAATCCAAACTCTAACCACTAAGCCTAATTAGGTCTTAACTTGATCAATCACTCATGTGACTCGACCTTGACCCAGACTTAATCCTATTAGGCTGATTAATTTAAGTACTCTTGATCCCATTTAACTAACTTTTCATTCAGTTTGATCAACTGCTAGACCTAATTGAGCTACCCAAGCTCGAACCCAAGTTTATGAATATATCTTAGATCTAAAAATTCTCAATTTTAGATCTAATATATTTCATAATCTTAATTTTTAATTAAATATAGGGTTCATAAGCAAAACATGTAAATAAAATCCTAGGGTTTCAGGATCTAGAATTTTATAGAAAATAAATTTTTGATTTCTGATTAAGGATGAATACGTAGCACCCCTACACATCATAAGAACACCTCATCGAGTGGGAGGAGAGGGTCTTTAAACTCTTTTTTATTCTTATAACCGGACAACCAAGGGGAACGCCTTAATCAGAAACATGATGAATCTACAAAACTAGTTAGATCTACATCATATATCACATATAAAAATTTGATCTAACTTAAAAACATATTTTGCATACATCTCATGTATCATATCATGCATGTTTTTAGATCTAAATTATCTCATAAATATTTAAAAAATAAAATTTAAATTTGATCATATCAAATTAAATTTATTCAAGAGAACTTTGTAGAACTATTCTACAACTAATCTAAACATGCATCTATCATATCTCATATGAATAAAATTAAATAAATTTATTTTCTATTTTTTAGATCTAATTATAATATTTATAATATCAAAAAATAATAAATAAATAGATTTAAAATTATAATTAATTAAATTAAAATTATGATCATCCTAGACTACACATAGAATAATTCTATTCATAGTTTAGTCATGCATCTCATACATCTTAGATCTAGATTATTTAATTTTCTTAATTTTTAATTTTAGATCTAATCACATCTAATGTGACATCTAAAATTATCTAATTATTAGATCAAAATTATATTAAAATTAGATCTAAATAATTATGCAACCTGGCTCTGATACCAGTTGAAGAAAAAATCCTATTTTTTGGGTCAGGTTCGTTCAGATCTTGATTTGATCAAGAGGGATATTTCAAAAAAAAAATTCTTAGATCCAAATTAGATTTAAGATTATTTAGATCTAATTTTATCAATCTAATAAAATAAAGATAAAATAAAATAAATTAAATCTAATTTAATTATACCTAGTTATGGGTAATCCTATTACCCTATGATGATCCTGTTGTTTGCTTGAGGTTCTAGATGTAGCCACGTAAGCGCCTGACCTCTACCGCTATCTACTCAGATAGGATCTGAAGATCTTCTCCTTCTCAATCTATGCTCCAAAAATTAGATCTGGATTTGATCTTGAAGGTCTTCAAAACATCTTTTGAAGATCAACTATTGTCTCTTGCAGTAGTGTTGCCTTCTTCTTTTCTGTCGCCTTTCTCTTGCTTGGATTGCACCAAACTAGAGCCCAAAACCTCTTGGGCATGGAGAGAAGAGAGAGAAGTAGAGGGTGGCATAGAGAAGGAGAGAGAGGGGCTATGTGGCATGGGCAAAGAGTAGAAACTCAAAATCCTAGGCATAGATAGGGTTTATATAGATCTTGCTGCGCCATGCAGTGCCACATCATCCCGATCAATCATGGCTCTTTATGCAATTAGATCTAAATTTGATTGATAGAATGACATCATTTGATCCAATCAGATTAGAGTCCCTCACAAACCTTCTTAGGTGGTGCCAAGACTGGTCAAAGAAGAGTCTTTGGCACCACCCAAGTAGAGAGCATGAAGCAACCTAGAGTCCCATCTGTATGGGACTCCAAGCATCATCCTCTTTGGGCTCACGCCTTCCAAGGCATGCACCTCCTCTCTTTCTTTTTTTTAGTGGGGGGACAATGCTCCATCTTCTCTCCTATGGATGCATGACATATGGGCAAATGCCTAAGTGTCAAAGGTCAACGTTTGACCAATGTCAAAAGACAAGATTTAGCAGGTGACGAAAAATAATAGGTGTTGTCTCAAATTTATCCCATAAATTAAGACAACCCTTTTCTAATCTAGACAAGCTTCAGTCAAATCAAGTAAAGATTCTAGAGTCAGTCCAAACATATTTGGCTTATTCGAGACAACTTTTAATGATTGTTGAAGGAGAACATTAGGCTCAATCATGTGCTGGCATGATTTTTTTGAACCTAATTAAATCTTATTCAAATCAATTGAACTAGATTAGTCCAATTGATGATATCCAGATCCAAACCCTTATTTGTATGATCTAGTTAGATTTAGTTCCATATGGTAATGGGATATGTCGTGATCTCTATCATCGACATCATTAAAACATCTTTCGATGGATCAAAATTTTTTTGATTCAGACAACTAGTATGATTGATCATCCAGATCATTCTAATTGCTCTCAAAATCCATCAGTGACACCTAGCAGCATATGGTGGCAACCCATCAGAACTAAAAATAAACCTCTTAGTGTAGTTACCTGTGTGATTAAGTTCCTTTATCTTAAGCTCCGATCGGATTAGGGTTAAGATGATTTCGTCTCACCCTAATTTTTGTCATATGAATTAATCGTTCGATTCAAGTCCGATGTGAAAATCCTGATAGAAACTCTTTCTATTATTTCACTCTACCATGAACATGGGCTTATGGACTTGATTCTCATGATCATCATAGGACTGCTCCTCATCTACTGAGGTAGATAGATCCCCTATTAGTGCAATCCAATTTCTATAATGAACATGTTATAGCCAACATACATCTCAGGATTTCAAATGGCTAGGAGACCTAGTTATGGTGTAGTCAAACTATAATATCCTTAAGGTGAACTATCGATGCACCTTAGGTCAAAGAACCAGACACACCACTACAGCTTCGAGTCAGTCAATGATGAGAAGGTAGACTTCCTCATGACTGCTCGAGGTGGTCATGCTTAGTGCCCTCGTTCTCTAGCGAGTACCTATACTCTCGCTCCGGTGTCTCTATACCGTTGACTCAAGACTCATCTATCCTAAAGAAGTGATCGTACACCAACCTTCTGGATCAATCACCATCTTCATGATGATCCTACGGTCGGGAGCATTTTATGAGTCAATAATGAAAATTTATGTCTTAAATTTTCAACTCTTGAAAATATGAACTATCATTACTATTAGCTCAAGGGATGTATCACAGACACTTTCAAATACACACTATGATAGAAAATAACTCATTTTATTATTTATAGTCAAAATTATAATTTTGCCCTTAGATGTGTATTACAAGTGTTAGCCAATTCTGGCTTCTAGGGCAGACATATCTAACAACGACATGGTTATAATCTCTTTAAATATTACTGACTATGATGTACGCTGCATCCTTGTTGATAATGAAAGTTTGATCGATATTTTATTTTATGATGCTTTCTCCAAAATGTCTATACCTAACAGTCGGCTTGGACTGATGAACTCTCCATTGGTAGGCTTCACTGATGATGCAGTACCAGTTGAAGGTATAATAACTTTAGTTGTGGCTACAGGGCAATATCCAAGATAATCTAGGACACGAGTTGACTTCCTGATGGTAAAAGCTCTATCAACTTATAACATGATCCTCGACCAACCTAGTCTGAATGCACTTCGAGTAGTAGTGTCGACATATTACTTAAAAATGAAGTTTTCAACAAGCTATGAAATCGGAGAGGTCAGAGGAGATCAAATCCTAGCAAAGCATTACTATTCAATTGCCTCATAAAGAGGCGAACGGCCAAATCCTTGTTCGATTGATGAGTTGGACATCCATAATGATCTAATGGAAGAGCAGGATGAGCTTATGGAAGACCTTATTTCTATCTCACTAAATGATGGAAATATGGAGCACACGGTGCAGATCGACTCCAACCTAGCGAAGAAATATGAGAGCAGCTTGTCAAATTTCTATGGGAGAACATGGATGTTTTAGCTTGGGTCCCCGACGACATGCTCGGGATAGATGCAGAGGTCATGGAACATCGCTTGGCTGTCAACCCTAAACATCGACCAGTGAAAGAAAAGATGCACAACCATGCTCCAGAGAGGCAAAAGGTAATTGTAGAGAAAGTTGACAAGCTCCTCAAGGCCTGATTCATCTGAGAAGTCAACTATCTGAATTGGGTCTCCAATATCATGCTCATAAAAAAGGCGAACGATAAGTGGAGGATGTGTATAGACTTCAAAAAGCTGAACAAAGCCTATCCAAAAGATAGCTATCCCTTATCTAGGATTGATCAACTGGTGGATGCGACCTTGGGCCACGAGTTCCTCACCTTCATGGATGCCTTTTTCGACTATAATCAAATCAAGATGGCACCAGAGGATGAGGAGAAGATTGTTTTTATCATTGATTATGGTCTTTACTATTATGGAGTTATGCCTTTTGGACTCAAAAATGTAAGGACAACGTACCAGTGTGTGGTCAACAAAATCTTCAAGGAGCAGATCGGCCATAATATGGAGGTATATGTAGACGACATGCTTGTCAAGAGCTGAGCTTCAATAAATCATATTATCGATCTTGAAGAGACCTTCAACGCCCTTAGGAGATATAAGATGAAGCTAAACCCAACCATGTGCACCTTCGATCTGACTTTAGAGAAGTCTTGGGATTCATGGTGTCGAGGTGCAAAATCGAAGCAAATCCAGAAAAGATTCAGGCCATTTGAGAGATGACTGCTCCAAAATCAATTAAAGAAGTTCAATACCTGACTAAAAAGATGGTAGCCCTGAACCGCTTCATCTCGAGGTCGGTCGAGTGATGTATGCCCTTCTTTCAGGTCTTAAAGTAGTCGAAAAACTTCTACTGGACTACCGAATGTCAACATGCCTTTAAAGAGCTCAAGGACTATCTCTACTCGCCACCTTCATTAGCAAAGCCCAATCCTAAAGAGGAATTATTTTTATACCTGGCAGTCTTCCCAGCGGTCCTTATGACAGTCCTAGTCAAAGAAGACGTGAAAATATAGCGGCTGATCTACTACATAAGTCAAATCTTGAGGAATGCCAAGACCAGGTATACTAATGTTAGATATATGTGTCCTAGAAGCCAAAATTGACTAACACTTATAATACACTTCTAGGGGCAAAATTATAATTTTGACTATAATCAATAAAATGGATTATTTTCTATCACATATGTGTATTTAGTGTCTCTGATACATCCTTTAAGTTAATGGTAATGATAATTCATATTTCCAAGAGTTAAAAATTTAAGACATGAATAATCATTATTAACTCATAAAATGCTCCCGACCATAGGATCATCACAAGGATGGTGATTGATCTGAAAGGTTGGTGTACAATCGCTTCTCTTTAGTAGATGAGTCTTAAGCCTATGATGTGGAGACACTGGAGCAAGAGTACAGATACTCGTTAGAGAACGAGGGCACTGAGCATGACCACCTCGAGTAGTCATTAGGAAGTCTACCTTCTCGTCAATGACTGACTCGATGCTGCAGTGGTGTGTCTGGTTCTTTGACCTGAGGTGCATCGACAGTTTACCTTGAGGGTGTTATAGTTTGACTACACCATAACTCAATCTTCTAGCCATATGGAACCCTAAGGTGTATGTTGGCTATAGCATGTTTATTGTAGGAACTGGATTGCATCAAGAAGGAAGATATCAAAGGAAAGTATTTCCATTGCAACAGCGATGGCCACTAGAAGTGGAACAGACCTACTTACCTGGCCACCATGAAGAACAAGAAGGAAGGTCCTTCTGGAGGTATGCTCGTTATTGAGTCTAACCTTATGATTTCTTCTACATCCAGTTGGGTGCTTGACTTTAGTTCTAGTGCTCATATGTGCACTTTCATGCAGGGTCTTGAGGATAGTAGGAGGCTGAGGGATGGAGACATGATCCTATGCATCGATAATGGAGCAAGAGTTGCTGTAGTGGTGGTGGGAACATACCCTCTATCATTACCATCTGGTTTAGACTTAGTTTTGAAAGACTGTTATTATGTGCCTGTAGCTAGCAGGAATTTGATTTCTGTTTCATGCTTAGCACTCGAAGGCTATGTGATTACCTTCTTTAAGGACCATTGTGACATTCTTTATGAAAAAAATAAAATTGCAAATGGTTTCCTTATTAACGGTCTTTATCAACTACATATTGATGTATCTTTTCTAACTATCGAGCAAAACATGAATACCAAATGACCTAGGGATAGTCCAAATGATAGGTATCTATAGCACCTGAGATTAGGTCATATAGCAGAAGATAGGATCAATAAATTGAAGAAAAATGGGCTATTGAGTTCATTGACTTTCGAGTCATATCCAACTTATGAATCTTGTCTCCAAGGCAAAATGACTAAACTTTCTTTTGTGGGACATGGGGAAAGGGAAACAGATCTCCTTGCCCTAGTACATATTGATGTGTGTGGCCCATTTGATGTGCTGGCTAGAGGCAATTTTATCTACTGCATTACCTATATCGATGATCTATCAAGGTATGGGTATGTGTATCTTATGAGACACAAGTCTGAAGCTTTTGAAAAGTTCAAAGAATTCAGACATGAAGTAGAAAAGCAAATTGGAAATTCCATTAAGGTTCTTCGATCAGATCGAGGAGGTGAATACCTTAGTCGGAAATTCCTAGACTATCTCAAAAGAAATGACAAAGTCTCTCAATGGACTTCACCAGGAACACCTCAACTCAATGGGGTTTCAGAATGGAGGAATCAGACCCTATTAGATATGGTCCGATCCATGATGAGCTTCACAGACCTTCCTAATTTTCTTTGGGGACACTTATTATTAACTTCAATTTATCTACTGAATAGGGTTCCCTCTAAAATCGTTCCTACCACACCATATGAGATATGGCACGGTAAGAAACCAAGTCTGAGTCATCTCAGAATTTGGGGTTGTCCGGCTCATGTCAAAAGACAACAAGTGGACAAGTTAGAGTTTAGGTCCTTCAGAGCTCGATTCATAGGATATCCTAAAGAGTCATTAGGATACTATTTCTACATTCCAGAAGACCACAATGTGATTGTGAGTCGACATGCCATCTTTCTTGAAAAATAGTTTATTCAAGATAGCGGCATTGGAAAGCAGATTAAGCTTGATGAGAAAGTCTCACAAGTACAATGAGCTAAGGATCAATTGGAACCAAATCAGGTTGAGCCAATAAGAACACTACCTCCTCCACCTCGTAGATCGAAAAGAGTTTTCCGTCCCCCTGAAAGATACTTAGGTATTATTTTAGAGAAAGTAGAGAAAATATTCCTCGTAGGTAATGGTGCTCATGGTGATGATCCCAAAACCTACAATGAGGTGATATCAGATATCGACTCCGAGAAATGGCTAGAGGCAATGCAGTCAGAAATTGACTCGATGCACTCAAACCAAGTCTGGACCTTGGTAGATCCACCAGAAGGTATAGTACCTATTGGGTGTAAATGGATCTTCAAGAGAAAGATTGGTGCAGATGAAAATGTGGAGACATTCAAGGCTAGACTAGTGGCAAAAGATTATAGTCAACACGAAGGCATTGACTATCAGGATACCTTTTCCTCAGTGGCTATGCTAAAATCCATCCGCACATTGCTTGCCGTTGCAACCTATTTCGATTATGAAATATGGCAAATGGATGTAAAAACGACATTCTTAAATGGATATCTTGAGGAAGATATCTATATGGAACAGCCACTAGGTTTCACATCCAGTGATACTGATCACAAGATTTGCAAGCTGCAAAGGTCCATATATGGACTTAAGCAAGCATCTCAGAGCTGGAACACTCATTTCAATGATGTGATCAAAATGTTTGGTTTCATCAAAAATGAAGAAGAACCATGTGTCTTCAAAAAGGTCAGTGGGAGCACTATTATCTTCCTCGTATTGTATGTGGATGACATCCTCCTTATTGAAAATGATATTCCCATGTTGACCATAGTTAAAATATGGTTATCCAAGAAATTCTCCATGAAAGACCTAGGTGAAGCATCCTTTATTCTAGGAATTAAGGTCTATAGGGATAGACCGAATAGGATGCTAGGACTTTCATAGAAGATGTACATAGAGGAAGTACTAAAGAGGTTTAGTATGGAAAACTCTAAGAGGGAATTAATACCCTTCAGACATGGTATTCATCTTTCCAAGAAGATGTGCCCTAGCACACCTGAGGAAATAGAATGCATGAGCAAGATCCCTTATGCTTCTACAATAGGGAGCCTCATGTATGCCATGCTATGTACACGACCTGATATAGCCCATGCTGTGAGTGTCACAAGCAGATATCAGTCAAATCCAGATGAAGAACACTGGACTTCTGTGAAATGTATCCTTAAGTACTTAAGAAGAACTAAGGATATGATGTTGGTCTTTGGTAACAGAGAACTCCAAGTCCAAGGATACACAGACTCGGATTTCATGTTCGATGTAGATGATCGAAAGTTGACATCTGGGAGTCTGTTTGTGTGCAATGGTGGTGCTGTCAGCTGGAAGAGTTTCAAGCAAAATATGATAGCAGATTCCACCATGAAAGTAGAATATATCGCTGCATCAGAGGCTACGAAGGAAGCATTCTGGTACAAGAAGTTTGCTGCAGAAATTGGAGTAATGCCATCAGATGCCATTCCTCTATACTGCGACAACAATGGTGCCATAGCCCTTGCTAAGGAGCTGAGGTCTCACCAAAAATCCAAGCACATTGAGCGGCGATACCACCTCATCCGCGATTACCTCGAGAAGGGTTACGTCGAGGTCAAGAGAGTCAATTCCATAGACAATACGGTAGACCCACTTACAAAGTCATTGGGACAACAAAGATCGAAGCCCACCTTGAGAAGATGGGACTTAGACTTGTAGCCAATTGGCTTTAGGACAAGTGGGAGATTGTTAGATATATGTGCCCTAGAAGCCAGAATTGGCTGACACTTGTAATACACTTCTAGGGGCAAAATTATAATTTTGACTATAATCAATAAAATGGGTTATTTTCTATCACATATGTGTATTTAGTGTCTGTGATACATCCTTTGAGTTAATGGTAATGATAATTCATATTTTCAAGAGTTGAAAATTTAAGACATGAATAATCATTATTAACTCATAAAATGCTCCCGACCATAGGATCATCACGAGGATGGTGATTGATCCGAAAGGTTGGTGTACAATCGCTTCTCTTTAGTAGATGAGTCTTGAGTCTATGGTGTGGAGACACCGAAGCGAGAGTACAGATACTCGTTAGAGAACGAGGGCACTGAGCGTGACCACCTCGAGTAGTCATTAGGAAGTCTACCTTCTCGTCAATGACTGACTCGATGCTGCAGTGGTGTGTCTGGTTCTTTGACCTGAGGTGCATCGACAGTTCACCTTGAGGGTGTTATAGTTTGACTACACCATAACTCGATCTCCTAGCCATACGGAATCCTGAGGTGTATGTTGGCTATAGCATGTTCATTGTAGGAACTGGATTGCATCAAGATGGAATCTATCTACCTCGGTGGTAGAGGAGCAGCCCTATGATGATCATGAGAATCAAGTCCAGAAGCCCATGGCCATGGTAGAGTGAAATAATAGAAAGAGTTTCTATTTAGATTTTCACATCGGACTTGAATCGAATGATTACATCATATGACAGAAACTAGGGTTTGACGAGTTCACCTTAACCCTAATCTGATCGGGGCTCAAGATAGAAGAACTTAATCACACAGGTAGCTGCACCAAGAGGTTCGCATTCAGCTCTGATGGGTTGCCACCATATACTGCTAGGTGTCACTGGTGGATTTTGGGAGCAATTAGAATGATTTAGATGATCGATCATTCTAGCTGTTCGAATCAGAAGAGTTCTGATCCATCGAAAGGAGTTTCGATGATGTCGATGATAGAGATCATGACATATCCCATTACCATACAGAACTGAACCTAACTGGGTCACACAAATAAGGGTTTGAATCTGGTGATCATCAATTGAACTAATCCAGTTCAATTGATCTGAATGAGATTCAATTAGGTTCAAGAAAATCGTGCTAGCACTCGATTGAACCTAACGTTCTTCTTTTACTATCATAAATAGTTGTCCTGACTGAGCCAAAGGAGTTTGTGCTCGATCAGAGGCCTTCACTTGGTCTGACTGGAGCCTATCCAGGTCAGAAAAGGGTTGTCTTATTTTGTAAGATAATACCTGCCATTTTTGGTCACCTGCCATTTCTCGTCCTTTGACTTTGGTCAAAAGTTGACCTTTGACTGGTCAAATATTGACCATTGATACTTTGACTTCTGTCCACATGTCATGCACCTATTAAAGAGCTGGTGGGGGCTTGTCCTCCTGCCAGAACCTAGCAAGGAGGAGGGCGCACGCCAAGGGTGGCGTGCGCCTCGGCGTGCGCCCAAGCTTGAGGCGCCCAGGAGTCCCTGTTGGAGAGGCACTCCATCTCCTTATTGGATTCCGATTAGACTCCTCCTAAGAACCAACTTTGACTGATCTTAGGCACCATCTAAGGATGAATCCAAGAGACTCTATTCCCACTAATTAGATATAGATCTGATTTCAGAAAGGATTGTGATTGGTTGGGATGAAGAGGAGTTGGATCACGCATAGTCTATAAATAAGACCCTACGCCCAACTCAAGGAGAATCTCATAAATGCAATTCCCTACACCCCAAGGCTACCTCTTTCTTCCTCCTCCATGCCAAGTTTATCTTCTCCCTCTCCTCTCCATGCCCAAAGAAGTTTGGGATCCAGTTGGTGCAATCTAGGTGAGAGAAAGGTGACAGAAAGCTAGAAGGCTGCACTACCGCAAAGGACAACTGCTGATCTTCAAAAGCTATTTTGAAGATCCTTCAAATCAAATTCAGATCTAATTTTTGGAGACATGATAGAGAAGAAGAGGATCTCTAGATCCAGCCTGAGTGGATATCGGTAGAGGCTAGGCACTTGCGTGGCTAGATCCAGAACCTTCCGCTGCTTACAGGATCATCAATGAGTAATAGGATTACCCTACATCAAGGTAAATTAAATATGATTTAATTTATTTATATTTTATTTTAATTATTAAAATAATAAAATTAGATCTGAAATATCATAGATCTGATTTGGATCAAAGAGAAAAAATTTTAAAATATATCTCTTGATCCGATCAGATCGGAACGAAAAAATCAGGATTTTTCTTCATACATCTGGCTCCAAAGAAAATAACAGATTCAACCATGGAGTTCTCAACCCATGCAAAGGTAAGAGATCTGATCTCTTGGTGATATAGATGTGATCTAGGGTTAGATCTAGAATTATTCTAGATCTAGGTACTAATATGATCAGTACCACTTATGATTAATTTAATTTTAGATTTATATTTGCATCATAACATATTATAGATCCTTGATGTAGGGTTTTATAATTTTATCACATGCATGTTATAGATTAAATAGTTTAATCTATGTCTTTCGCTGCTCTATATTTGAAAAAAGTTTTGAAATCTATGCATGAAATCCTGCATATTTTCTATCAGTGGTATCAGAGCATCCAGATTCTATTATAACATGTTTATGTATATTAGATTAAATTTAAAAATTAAAGTTAATTAAGATCGTACATACTGCCATAAGGTTGTCCTATTGTAAGATTAACCTCTTACAATGAAAAGGTGATCCTAGTATGTGCTGATATAAATCAAAATCATGAATTATTTAGATTAGATCAAAAAAAATTTATGATTTAATTTTTTAATTTAAATTTAAAATTTAATAGATATGAGATCTATTTTAGATTATTTAGATTAGATCTAAATAATATCAGGATTGCACATACAGCCATAAGGTTGTCCTACTATAAGGTTTACCCCTTACAGTGAAAAGGTTGTTCTAGTATGTGCTGATCCGAGAAACTTAAATCATAATTATATTAGATAAGATCTAAAGTAATTTATGATTTATTTTTAGATTTTAAATCTAATTTTAAATGGTTTATGATCTGATCCATATGATGTGTTTTATGTTTAGATCTAATCCTCTTATTGCATTTGTTGATATGTAATTTTTATTTTGAATCTAAAATATATATGTATGATATATTTATTTTGTAGAAATTAAATTATGAAATTACTTTCTGTAAAATCCTAGATTTGAAATCCTAGGACATGATCTAAATAATGAAACAAATTAGATCTAAAACTATATTTGAATATGATTCAATACAATTTGAAAATATTTCAAACAATAAAATCAGAAATTAGTTCTGAGATTCTATAAACCTAAACCCATAAGACTTGAACTTAATTGAGAATTAAATGATTGTTTAGGATCTAGGTTTGTGATTTGAAGATCCTAAGACAATTTCATAATACATGGGTTAAAGAAAAATGGGTTAGCTTTGATCAGATCCTTAACTGGGTTAGACCTAGGGTTAGATTAAATATGGACATAGTTATGAAATTGATCAAATCTAATTAATAGTTAATTAGGATTAAGTCATTTCTATAGATCACTTCAATAGTTGTAGTTGATCAAAGTCTATACATCTAACAAAAAGATGCTGATCATGGCTCAATGGTCAAGCTCGAGTCTTTTGGCAGACCAAATCAAAGCTGACAAATCAATTGGTGTCTAAGATTAGTCTGGCATTATAGATCAGTGGTTTTTAATTGGCAGCCTACTTACCTGGCCATTTCTAATGGTATCTAAGGCAAGCTTTGGCAGACCCTTCCATCGATCTCACTTACCTAGCCAATGTGGTTAATCAAGTTTTTGATTAGGTTGCTCATTGATTCGTACTAACCCATGTCACATAAAAAATCAGTGAGATTGATTTTATTCAATGAGATTGATTTAGGTGCCCATGGACCGTAATTGATCCTAGTCCTCATTAGTGACTTACAAAGTCAGTGGGAGGACTTGACTTGGTGAAGTCAGTGAGAGCAAATTGGTCCATGTTCTTTCGATCCTTGAATTATTAATAATTTAAATCCTCTAAAATTATTAGATCCTTAAAATGACAAAGTTATGGGGATAATGGAGTCATAGCCTCCCATTAAGGTGTTTGATAATGGGTCCATTAACTCAATAATCATTGGAGGCCCAAAGGCCTGGTGCTTGTTGACTAATGAAATTATCATCCATCATATGACGACTTGAATGTGTCTCTCTAATGGTGGTTGGGTTGGCCAACCAAAGTTGGGCCTAATCATTCATTGGTTGGATGCGCTAAGTATGGTCATGTTAATGGTTGGACCTAACTGAACCCTTTTCTGAAAAGGCCAAAGCCAACTAATCAAGGCCTAGGGCAAAATTAAAATTACTAAAAATTATTTGAAGAAATAATTAGTTATGAACCTATCCTTAGATGTACATGGGTGGGCCAACCAAAGTTGGGCTTGTGTGCAGTCTATGTTGATTCTAGTACCTACTAGGGAATTACAGTAATTCCTCAAATTGGAGGTAGAGGCTATCAGTTTAAATAAAGTAGTGGGAGAACCTTTAGACTAAAATCCAAGTCTTTAGGCTTAAAATGATTCATATACAATAGGTCATTGTTCTCTATTAAGGCTAAATCCTAATTGCTCCTATAACTGTTAGACAATGAAGACTTATGGACCTAATTTTGATAATCAGTATCGAAAGTTGAATATTGGTTCAGCAGTATGAATGGATTCGTATTGACGTTCTGAGCCTAATCAAAATAATTAGTCCAAGGTTAATCCAAATTAGGCATAGTACTTCTAATGTCAGAAATAGGATCATAGGAAGAAGATTTGTCTTGCTTCCCTTGACCACAATAGGCTGAACAAGAGAAAGGAGCAAAAGTTACTCATTAAAGATGTTATATGACAACACCTTAAAACTTCTCTGTATGTAATTCTACTAGCTGGGTATTAGATACCAGTGGTCTTATGCAATTCATTGCAAGGACTTAAGGTAAGTGGAATGTACACACCCTAGTTAGATTATGTCATTGATGTTTATGTTTGGCATTACAAGCTTAGTCATATTGTCAAGAATAGGATAAACGGGTTAGCTTGAGAGAAAAACCATGATATCAATGATTGTGAATCATTGATAGCCTGTGAATCTTGTCTTCTTGGAAAGATGACAAAGTCATCTTTTACTAAAAAGGTGAAGGAGCCGATAACATTCTAAGTCTCATACATAATGATGTACGTGGACCTTGAACTTAAGTGCCAAAGGAAGACATTAATATTTCATTATAGATGACCTATCTGGGCATGGGTACATTTGGGATGAATCATTTGAAATGTTCAAATGATTCAATAATAAAAAAGAAAAACAAACTGGATAAGGTATTAAAACTCTTCAATCAGATCGAGGAGGCAAATACTTATCTAGTGAGTTTGTGACATATCTAGTAGAGAATGGAATTCTCTCGGTGGATTTACTTTCGGAGCATAGTATATCTAAAAGGAGAAATTGAACTTTGTTAGACATGGTTCAATCCATAATAGGGTATACTTGTCTGCCTATTGTGGGGCTATGCTCTTGTGACTATTTTTTTACTCTAAAAATTTATGCCGAGTTAATCTATTGCATTGACTCCATATAGGATATGGATCGAGCATAGACCTAGACTCTCTTACTTTTAGATTTGGAGTTGATCAGCCTATGTCGTATATTTGCACATAGATAAACTTGGATCCTAGTCCAATAAGTGTTTAAGAGTTATTAATTTTGCTATGCTAAAGAACATAAGATGTTCATCAACAGTAGGGCATTCTTTTTGGAAAGGAGTTTCTTAAAGAAGGAAATGATGCCTATCAAGTTGAACTTGTAAAAATTTGACTGGTAGAAAAGAACCGACGTTATCTAATAAACCTATAGAATCAGATTTGATCAGATCAATTTTGGAGCCCATTAAAGTATCATCTTTAAGGAGATCCGGTAGAATACCGCATTAGCCGAATAGATACTTTAGTATCTAGGTCCGGAATGGCAATCATGTTGAGCTCGATAAGAACAATAAAAATCTAATCACCTATAAAGATACAGTGCAGTGGCCTGATTTTGAGAAGTAGCTTGGAGCCATATGATCCAAATTGAAGTCTATGAAAATCAATAGTGTATGGACACTAGTTGATCATCTAAAGTGATAAAATCCATTGGGTGTGAATGGATTTTTAATAGGATCAGAGTAGCATAGATGGAAAGGTAAGGATCTATAAAGCCCATCTAAGTATCATCTCAGAGTTCGAACATACGTTTTGAACGTATATCTTATTTATGAAAAAAGATAAGAACTGCACTTATTATTGGGCAAAATGTTTTATAGTGTTATTACTTATGATGTTAGAGGATTAAATTCTCTTAATCCGAAATAGCATTCCAATATTACAAGAAATAAAGGTTTAGCTGTCATCTTATTTATCCATGTACGAGATTAGACATGGTATACTCACTAGAGGTAGTGAGCAGATACCAGTCTAATCCAAGTTAGAGCCACTGGAGGATCGTATAGACAATCCCTAAGTATTTAGAAAATACTAAGGTCCAGTGACTCAAATATGAGTACTGACGTAAAATATATAGATGTTTTGATTTCAGTCAGAACAAGATGATAATAAGAGAATGTCGACTCATACCCTAATTACAGGAGCAATCTGCTGGAAAGATTCCAAGCAGGATACTTTAGCCTACTCAGTTAGTGATGTAGAGTACATCGTGGCATATGATACTACCATGTAAATCGTGTAGTTACTGAGGTTCATTAGCAGGTTGGGAGTGGCACCCTCCACCCATGGTCCAGTCCTATGGTAGCACTGGAGCCATAGCTCAAGCTAAAGAATTGAAGGACCAGCATATTCTGCATCATTTTCATCTTAGATATTTGATCTGGGTGACGTCGATCTTTAGAAAATCGATGTAAAGGAGAACTTGACCGATCCATTTGCTAAGGCCTCAAAACTAAGGAGTTCTACGAACTCAAGTGGAAGATAGGATATTTGATATTATTCTGATTGGCTTTAGTCCAAGTGAAAGTTGTTGGAAAATGTGTCCTAAAGCCAATCATCTAAGTAGTAGATGATTAGAATTAGTATATGAATTATCTAATAATAATAGTAATTTGGCTGTTTCAACATAAAAGTTCTATCTTTCTTAAATGAACTCCTAAATTATGATGAAGTCTTTAGAATCATAATCAATTGATAAAGAAGGATTTATCGGATGGTTCCTAAATTATTCACGATCAAATGATAAGTTATTAATAAGAATGAAAACTTATCAAGTGTAGGTCACTATATGCCATATGCGTTGGTTGTTCTCATAACCAAATGATGTGGAGATACTAGTATGGCATCTAGGTGAGATGTAGGAGTACATCTGCATTGAATGTGATTAATGTAGCATTCTACTATCAAGAGTAGCTAGCTAAGGCCAATGGATATAAGTGTCCCTCCGACCTGAGATCGCCATGGTGACTTACGAGCAGCTCACTATACTTTGGTGCTGGACTGTTTGTATTTCTAATATAAGTGATGGAAGATTTTTGGATACAGTTAAGTACTTGTAGAGTCGGTGTGTGAGTCAAGATGGGATTGACCACTCCTGATTAACTTCAAGAAGAGAATGTCTCGCTGTGTTTCATTTTAGAAAAACCTAGGTCTGGGTAATCCTTGTGAGATGTCATGGGATTTGCAAAATTTTGAGACACAATAGAGATGACTTATATGAGTGTTTGACAGCATACTCGAAGTTATCTTGAGCATTATTGGTCATAGGGATGAATTATACGATAACCATGGGTCAGGGTTCTAAGAATATTGCTTTGCATAGATTTAACCTATTCGGATGTCGGAAATCATTGCTAGGTGGTAACCTCGATTGGTATAGAAATTAGTTTCTTTACTACGAGCTTAGATTCAAACCTATGGGATCACACACATTAGATCTTGTAACCTAATCGGATGGTTAATCGATGATTGAGAATCATTTCGAGATCAAATATTCAATGCAATTGATGTTTGACCTAATGCAAGTATTGCAAAAGGATCGATTAGCAATTAGATTGCTAATTGACTTAATTTGATTGAGCAATCGGATTGAGATTAAGTCTAATTAAATTAAATTTAATTAGAATTAGTTTAAACTTAATTAGATTAAATCTACTTGGTTTATTGGATAAGATAATTGCAAGAAAGAACAATTCCTTGTTTGATTAGGACTTAGGTGCACCTAATTGACTTAGGATTTAAATTAGATTTAAATCTTGATTTAATTTGATTTAATTAGACTCCTAATTGGACTAGGATCATATTTAATTAGGTTGTATTTAATCTAATTTAAATAGAATTTAAATTTGGTTTAAACCTATTTTGACCTAGTCAAACAAGAGGAGTCCCAGTTGGACTGGGACTCTCTCTTTCTCTTGCACCTATTAAAGCCCATGCAAAATATTTAATTCTAGATTTTTTCTATGTATTCCCATGCCCAATAAGGCCTTCCACACCCATATATCAGATTATTTGGAAGTTTGTTTTGACTTGGTCAAAACAAGAAAGAGTTGGGATTTCTTTCCTTCTTGCAAGAGTCCCCTTTTGACCAAACTCCATTCTCCCTTATGCGCCACATCTACCCATGCCCTCCTTTTGATTTCCACTCTTTCTCCCTTTCTTTTGAAAGTTGGTTTTCTATTTCAAATGCCAAAAATCAAGGGAGGATGCCTTTGACTAGGTTTTGACCTTGTCTTGCAATAAAAGATGGATGCCTCTTATGAGATGATTTTAGGATGTAAAAAATCCTAAAAAAATTATGAAAAATTAAAGAAGAAGGAGGAGAAGGCATGGAGGATTTGTGGTGTAAAGATTCTTGGAGAAAAGCCCTCAATTAAGATATCAAAGGTTGATGTCTTGAAGAGACAAGGTAAGAGAAGATTGTCTTCTCTTATATTTTTCTTTTATGTTTCTCTCTTTCTATTTTATTTATGATTTTTGTATGATAAAAATATGAGAGAGAGAGAGGAAGGGCTTGAAGAATGATGGCACCAAGATCCTTAAAGGAAAGGTCTTCATCTGGACATCAACCGTTGATGTCTTGAAAGGCACAAAGGTAAGAGAAGATGGTCTTCTCTTGTTGTTTTGATTTTAATCTTTCCTTCCTATTTTTGTTGTCTGTTTTATGTGATAAAAACCTGAGAGAGAGAGAGAGAGAGGATAAGGGTATGGGATATGTGCTCAAAGACTTTTGGACATAGAGACTCTTTTTGGACATGATCTGATCATGTCCTGATGCGAGAAGAAGAAGAGAAGAAGGTCTTCCCTTACGGTTTCCTTGAGAGCCCTTCTTCTCAATTTTATTTATGAGATTTTTATGAAAAAATTCTGAGGGTGTGATATCTAAAAAATTAAAAAAAAATCTAAAGGAGAAGGTCTCCTCTAAACCTAGCATAATAGATGTTTTCAGGACATCAATCATTGACGTCCTGAAGGAGAAGATATGTCTTCTCCTCAGGTTTATTCCATATGTCTTTTTATTTCTATTTTATCGAAGATCTGAGGGTTGGATTCCTCCCTCATTCCTCCTCATGTTCTTCATCCCTTAGATTGTACAAGAGATCCAAAGA
Organism: Cocos nucifera; assembly: GCA_006176705.1. Classification (NCBI taxonomy): domain Eukaryota; kingdom Viridiplantae; phylum Streptophyta; class Magnoliopsida; order Arecales; family Arecaceae; genus Cocos; species Cocos nucifera. Next base: position 27,948 of record QRFJ01006173.1, on the reverse strand, counting down.
ATATGTATTTGATTAACCATCAGGAGGGATCTATGAGAAGCTAGCACTTCGAGCGAATCTTCATTCAACGAATCTTCGATCTATGTTGCAGGTTCGTGTGGATCACCTATAGAGGCCGAATGCATATGCGGCCCCAAAGGCAACAACGGATTCATCCACGGAGTTCTCGACTCATGCAAAGGTAAGAGATCTGATCTCTTGATGACCTAGGTATGATCTTGGATTAGATATAGAATTGTTCTAGATCTAGGTACTGATATGATCAATACCACTTATGATTAATTTAATTTTAGATTTATATTTGCATTATAACATGTTATAGATCCTTGATGTAGAGTTTTGTAATTTGATTACATGCATGTTGTAGATTAAATAGTTTAATCTATGTCTTCCATTGCTCTATATTTCGAAAAAGTTTTGAAATCTATGCATGAAACCCTGCATGTTTTCTATCACCTCCTCCTCCAAAAAGCTGAGGTCGAGCTTGAAGAACCTCTAGGCCATCCTGCCTTTGTAGAGCTCGAAAACCTTAATGAACATCCGCTGACCGAATTCAATGTTCAAGTTCCTCATTTTGGAGGAGGCCTTGAACTCTTCCATGGCCTAGGTCATCGCCTTCGAGATCGACTTCGTCATTCAGACCTCCAGTTTGACAACCTTATTCTTAGATTCCTTCTTCCTCTTCTCCTCCAGAGCTAGTGCGGCCTTGAGTCCAACCAAGAAGAACTCCTCTTTTCGGAGTGCACCTTCGAGACTCCCGATTTTCACCGCCTTCTCCTCCACAAGGCGCTCGACCTCGGTGACCATTTCATGAAGATGACTGGTCTCAGCTGGAAGATGCTCCTAGACCTTCTATGCTTCCACTTCCTGATGGCACACCCTCTTGATGTAGGCAAGCATCTGGTGAACCAACTACAACAAATGATTGGTGTTAAAAAAAAAAAGGAGCGGAAGAGAGGAGAAAGAGTCGAGCAATGGAGCAATCACCTTGAGGACAGTTCCAAGAGAACTCCAAATGAGCTGCCATGGGTCGAGGTCAGCCATGTGATCCACCACCTCCGACATTGCATACTTGTCAGTTAAATCCTGGATGATCTTTGGGTTGTCAAAAGGATCTTTCCCTCGTTCATCGCTGTCATCATCCAGCTCACTAAGGAGAGCCTTGCGGGGCATTTTGGCGATAGCTTTCTTCTTTCTTTTTACCTTCCCCCATCTCTCCCTCAGCAGGAAGCTCTAGAGTTTGATCCCTGCTGGAAGGACCCCAGGGCATAGGAGGCAAGAAGCCTGCGCCAACGATGCTGACCTTGGTAGTTAAGGCAACTTCGGTGCTGGCATCGATCTTGAAAGAAGCGGCAGTGGCAGTAGGGGCCATAAAGCTAGAAGCGCTAACCTTTGCCCTTTTCAAGCTACTATCTGGCGCTTTTTCTTTCCTTTTCTGGATATAAAGCCCCTTGGTAAGCATTTTGATAGCTTTAGTATCCATTTCTATAATAGAAAAAGAATTGCAATCAGTGGCAATACACATATGCGAAATCGTGTGAATTCGAAAAGAAAAATATGTACCAACGGGATCGAGGAGATTCAAACCTAGGTTGAACAAGGTCTGTTCTTTCAGAAGGTTGGAAAGAAGAGAAACTCGGTATGCTTTAAGTTTATTGGAGGAATCAAGGTCAACTCCATCTAAGCTAGGAGATCGACGGACCGACTCCCTAATGTGATCCCAAGGAAGAAGATCTAATTGCAAGGTCGGTTAGTGCATGAAAAAGTAATTTTTCTTCTAGTTATGAATGAAAGAAGGGGCATCTTTCAGTAACCCCATCATGCTGAACTGAGGAAAAAAGTACCACCAGTCCTTCACAAAAGGATGGCATTTGAAGGTGTAAAAGTTCGTAAAGAGTGAGATAGTCGGTCGAACTTCGGCCAGATGGTAGAGGAAAAGAAAGCCTATGATGAATCGAAAGGAGTTTGGCATGATGGATTCGAAGGAGATATTTAAAAATTGAAAGAGGGCAACTACAAAGGGGGGCAGTGGAAGCCGAAGCTTGACACGCAAGGTCTCTTAGTACAAGCAAAATCAATCGGTCGGAGGAGAACTGACTTGGTCATCCGAACTAGGGAGTTCGAGGTCCTATTTCAGAGGAATTCCATATTACATCTGGATCAGAGAAAGATCGTCCAAGGTAAGAATGGACGGGATGGTATTTGGAATAAAGGGCGAGTGAGACATGTGCCTAGGTTCAATCATGATCAGGGGTGTGGGGTCTAGGAAGGTCGGTCCGGACGAGCCCCAAAAATCGAGGGAATGGAAGGTTTCGAAAGACATTCAAATCAAAATAAAATCTCAAAAAATAAGAAAAAATATAGGACAAATACCACTATAGAGAAATGGGAGGAGCAAGAAGCTAAAAAAGTGCGAATATCCAAAGAGAAGGATTGGGAAACTGACCTAGGCCATTTGGAGAGGATGAAACGATGATGGGTGCGATGAAAACCAGTCGAAAGGACATTCGAAGCTCTGGAAGATGAGAGAGGAAGCTAAGACCCTTGGGAGGAAGACGAATGAGGACCAGAGGAAGAAGAAGACTCGGACAATAATGGCTTTCGAATGAGAAGAGATTGCCTTAAATAGCTAGAGGCCACCCGAGGCAGTTATGATTGTGGATAGACTTTGATCGGTTAGCATGCGCCACGTGTCCCACTCATCATGATAAAAGAGTGGCAACGGATGGAGTCTTTATGATGCCATAGCTAGGATAGAGTTTTGGTGGGAGATATGATGGGCCATCTTCTCAAACTTATTTTGGATTTAAAAAACTTTGGTGCCAACGTAGTAAATGTCAAAATGTCTTATCCTGACGAGCATGAGAATCCAGGAAAGAACTTCGACAATCACCTTTTAAATCCCTTCCTCCAAATTTTGAACTCAAAAGTAGGGGGACTATTGCTGGGGATGAACCTCGCTCCCACTAAAGTTCGGTCTGGTGCACGGCCAAATGTAACTTGTAATCATAGAAGAGCTTCAATCGCAAATTCTTTCTTCCAAACTTCTCCACAGTCGAACTCCTTTCAGACTTCACCTTCAGTCAGATTCCTCCATCAAATGAATTCCCCCTCAGGTCTCTCCTCTAGCTAATCTACATGTAGATTCCTCCAGTAGACCTACTTTTGGATTACCTCAGTGGATCCACTTTCAGACATCTCCGACAGACTTCCTTCAAGATTTCTCTAGTCATAGAGCTTTCGAACTCCTTGCGACCGAACTTTCGACAGTCATCCAGAAATGTCTCCTCACCTACACAAATCTGGCTCCGTACACAGCATAAACCAACTCAAGCATAGACTACCATAGATGAGTTTGAACTATTTTGGAATTGATATAACTTAAAGTTCATCACCAACTGACGTCTACTCCTCCGAACTTCAACTATTAAATCCTAATGGACTGGCACATCACGACAATAGAAACTACCCTCCGTAACAAACTCCATGTGGCCCAAGCGGCCTACTACTAGACGGTTATGGCTGTCGCTATTAGTTTGTTACAGGCTCCATCTATAAAAAGGACTCTTCAGATACATTTTTTCAAGGGCTCTCTTCTTCTTTCTAAAATTCTACTACTTTCTTTCCTAAGCACTCCATTTCTCTTGGCCAGAAGAGTTGACTTGATCGTCGGAGGGTCTTGCCGGAGCCACCACCCCCAACTCCAGTTAGGACTTATCTTGCAAGTCCCTGACAGTGACCTCGTCTTCTTCAGCTCCAGTGAATTTCGACATCTAGTGGTTTTCTGCACCAACACCTCATATGGATACCCATAGAGGCCAGGTTCGTGCATGGCTACACCAGAACCTGAAGACATCCTCAGATCTAGATCTGAAGAAGGAGTTCAACGATTCAGGTATGTGATTTAATCACAAAATAATTTTTACTCTAAAATTAGATGTTTTTATCTTATTTATTATCATATGAACTAGATCCATAGGTATAAGATTTAGATCTATGCATGGGTAAGATTAAATTTGATTTAATCTATTCTTCTACTGCTTGTTTTTCAAAATTATTTTAAAATCTACATGCAAAATACCTAAAATCTAATAGGAGCAGCCACTATCTGCTCTACTAGCTCCTCAGTCCTGACATCTACTGCAATTGACTATAAAAGAATCATCATCATCAATATCATCAACAGCCTCTCTCTGTACTGCACCTCTATGCCACCATCAACCTTCTACTCATTGAAAGCCTATTCTCTAAAGTGATCAATCATTGTAGGTGTCAGTGTGTATCAATTCTCTGATAGTCTCATCCTCAGTGTTAGAGCTAATTCAATACAATACGGATACCTCAAACTTTTGATACTAAATTTCTAATCCCAAACATTATATTTCCAAAGAATTCTTTAACTTGATTTGGGTCGGTCAAGACATCCAAAGAATACAGAATGTTCCAGCCCAATCACTTGATTTTCTTCTACCCATGACCATTTTGAAGCTTGGTTCTTCTTTCTTGCATGGAAGAATGACTTGAAGAAGTCTTGAATTTCTATATGGGACTTCCTCTTTCTTTGAAAGAGATGCGACCGAGGGGCCATTTGAAAATAAGGACCATAAGATTAGAGAGGTAATGGAGAAGGGAGGTCCAATTTTGATGGGAGAGGAGTTTGAAATGAGTTGTGGCTTGAATGAAATGAGAAGAGAATGATAGAGACACAAGATGTCTCTATTTAAGAAATCCATCCTAGATACTATGAGGATTTGTGGTGCTCCCAAGCCTTGGGAGGCCACGGGAGGAGTCAGGAGGTTGGCTCTAGAAATTTCAGAAGCTTGGTTGGTACTTCAAAGACCTAAGACACAAGGTGAAGCAAGAAACCAAAGCTGGGGAATCAAGACTACAGAAACAAGATTTTCTATAGGTTAGCTAGCTCAATCCAAAATTGGGTTGACTAAGTCTCAAAGCATAGGCAAAAGAGAGAGCTGCATGTTCGGGACTACTGGCACAGTATAGGACTGGGCCGGCTCAGTTTCAGACTGAGCCGACCTAGTTGAACTTAGTCGGCTCAGTGCATGGGTAGAGTTATGCAAGGGTCTATTTTAGGCTAAGGTCTGGGATGATCCTAGGGGTCTTAAGCCTTGATTTGAGAGATCTTAAGGGGGCTAATTCATGTATGGATCGGGTCTAGATCTAGAGGATGAGAGCATGGAAGACATGGGTGTACATAGGCTCAGTGAGTGCTTTCATGTATTGGACTAGCCGGAGAGTTTTTTGGTCGGGCCTAATGGATATGTATAAATACATAGGTTGTATTAGGGTTTCATTATGCTGTGGAATATAGACCTTTTCTTTCAAAACTCTCTTCTTCTCTTCTCTCTAGAGTTGCCATCCTAGGGTTCTTGAAGAAGCCCTAGAGAAGGGGGCATCTCCCTCAAACCCAAGGAGGGAGGCACCCCATCACAGATCTAGGTAAAGGATCGGTGGTGTGCTATCCATAGAGAATGTCATAGGTTCCTTCAGACCCATGCTAAAGATCAAAAGCTTTCACAACATGATATTAGTGCTTGTGATATCAAGGATGATTGATGTTCGAGCGATATCATGGGTCTACAATTTAGTATCAGAGCTAGATGATGCCTGAAATGTTATGGATGACAATATGGTATCAGAGCCAAGTTTCAAAGCCTGATAGTGCATGAAAAAGAAGGAGAAGTCGTACAAGATGAAATCAAAAATCTGCACAAGAATTTCATGGTATATCTCAAATCTATCTTCTTATTGCTGTGGTTTGACCGACCGAAAGCAGTGGATTGAAGGTGGAGGTTGAGAGGATTAATGAAAAGGAATTTTTTTGGGGTGGAAGGATTTAGTGCATGATTTGCTGATCGATCTTGGTAGAAAGATGGGGTGTATGATGGTTATGTGATAGGAAGAAAGCACTAGAGTGTTGTAGTAGCATTTTCCTGGAGATGTAGGGCTGAGAGAGGCTCGATGATGCAGTAGTCGAGGGAGGTATCTTAGCAGAGAGCATCAAGATTCTCTAAGAAGATGGGCAGTGTCGGACTATTGAAGAGAGATTTTTCAAGGGGTAATGGTCGAAGGAAGGCTAAAGAAGCAACTATACATCTTTCGATGTCTGAAAGATGGGGAAGTAGTCGAAGATGTGTTTAGTGGTTCGATTAGAACATGGATTTGCCAAGCCTTGGGAGTGATGGAGATGGATGATCCATGGAGGTCTAGTAGGTTAGGGCTGGGCGACTGTAGAGTGGCATAAAGATAAGTCAAGGAGTACTAAAGTGCTATAGGAGTGCTTCCCTGGAGACATAGGAGCTGAGAGAGGCTTGATGGTGCAGCAGTCGAGGAGTGTATCTTAGTACTGAGTGTCAGTGGTATCTCAGAGAGATTGGATGCAGGTCTCAAGGAGAGCCAGGGAGTTCAGAGAACACCAAGAGGTCTATAGCAGTCGGGAGTATCGTGGATCAGATTTCTTCTATAAGAGCACCAAAAAGAGTCGTGGTTCAAATGGAGGATGGTTCTTCGGGCGCAACTAAAGCGATGGCTGGTGTAGGGCGGAAGAGAAAGACTAGGGTGGAATTTTTTAGGATTCAGTCGTTGGTTTCAGAAGAGTTGGATGAGCTCTTAAGTTTCGGAGGTGCCGTGGGTTGCGAAGATATCCGAGACATCTTTGAAGGGATCCATGGAGCATGAAGGGTTCGAAGGGGCAGCAACGATGTTCGAGGTGCAGTCGTAGGCTCAGCAATGCAGCATTAAGTGGTTGGCCTTGAGAAACTCGATGATAGAGTCCGCTTCTACGACATTAGGTGGACTTCGAATATAGGTGGAGCTCCGCAGTGGTGGCTTCACAAGTGGAGAGAAAATTTGGTATGAGTTCAGAGCCGGTGATGCATAGTTTTAGGTGGAGTGGCACGTGTAGATGGATAGGCATAGCTCTGAGAAGATCGTGTCAGGTGGTACAACATGTGCTAGTGCAAGAATGCTGTAGGTTCTCTAGGAAAGTCTAGAGAAGGTGATGCAGCTACTAAGCAGAAGGAATTCTACAATTTCAGGATCGTGCCAAGAAGCAAGCATAGGTCTTCAGCAATAGAGGCGGTCATCTCAAAGACCTCAAGGGTGCACAATAGTTGAAGAAGATTGGTGTAGGTGATGCTTGCACAGGGGCTGTCGAGTGCGTAGGGATAGCAGGATCGTGTAGGAGGTCATTACCGAGGGGTTTGCTAAGGCTTGGGAAACCAAGGTAGAGATTGAGAGGATTTGTAGTGCTCCCAAGCCTTGGGAGGCCTCGGGAGGAGTCAAGAGGTTGGCTTTGAAAATTTTAGGAGCTTGGTTGGTGCTTCGGAGACCTGGGACACTAGATGAAGCAAGAAACCAAAGCTGGGGAATCAAAACTATAGAAAGAAGATTTTCTACAGGTTAGCCGGCTCAGTCCAAAATTAGGTCAACTAAGTCTCGGAGCACAGGCAAAATAGAGAGCTACGCATTCGAGACTGCTGGCATGGCATAGGACTGGGTCGGCTCAGTTTCAGACTAAGCCGACCCAGTGGAACTTAGTCGACTCAGTGCTGAGATTGAGTCGGCTTAGTGCACGGGTAGAGTTACACGAGGGTCTATTTTGGGCTAGGGTCTGTGATGATCCTAGGGGACTTAAAGGGTTTGAGAGATCTTAAGAGGGCTAATTCATGTATGGGTCAGGTCTAGATCTAGAGAATAAGAGCATGGGAGACATGGGTGTACATAGGCTCGGTGAGTGCTTTCATATATTGGATTAGCCAGAGAGTTTTTTGATCGGGCCTAATGGCTATGTATAAATACATAGATTGTATTAGGGTTTCATTATGCTATGGTTTGATCGGGCCTAATGGCTATGTATAAATACATAGAAGAAGAGAGTTTTTTGATCTTTTCTCCCAAAACTCTCTTCTTCTCTTCTCTCTAGAGTTGCCGCCCTAGGGTTCTTGAAGAAGCCCTAGAGAAGGGGGCGTCTCCCTCAAGCCCAAGGTGGGAGGCACCCCATCATAGATCCAGGTGGAGGATCGGTGGTGTGCTACCTATAGAGAATGTCATAGGTTCCTTCAGATCCATGCTAAAGATCAGGAGCTTCCGCAACATGATATCGGTGCTTGTGATGTCAAGGATGATTGGCATTTGAGTGATATCATAGGTCTACAATTTGGTATCGGAGTTAGATGATGCCTGGAACGTTGTGGATGACAATAGACACAGGGGTCGACTTCTGTTAAATCAAGAGTCGACACCTAAAGAGTGGTCAACTTTAGTAAAATTAGGGGTCGGCTCATCACAAAATAGTTTTTTCTCTAGAAATCCTAAGTCAACTCATTAGGTCCAAGAGTTAACTCCTCATAGTAGAAAATAGCTCAAAAAATTTTTGATCCAAGGAAAATTGGTTAAAAAGAATAGGGATCAAAGGCAAATCAAATCACTGATCAAACATTATATTTAAATCCAATTCAATGAATCAATTTGGGGAAACTAAGGATCAATATGATTAAATCAAAGAGATTATAGATAAGGACCCTAAGGGTGAGATTTAACAAGGAAATTTGTTCAAAGCTTTATGAATAAATGTCTTATCTTGAAGTTCTTAGATCATGCAATTTTGAGAGATTTTAATATTAGGTCTCTTATAAATATGTTAAAACTTTAATTCAATATAATTTGTACTCAAGTAATTTCTTATACGATCAAGCTCATTTTGATTTATATTTCTCAAGTAAAAAATTATTGAATAACAAGATACAAGAATTTAAAGAAGAATGCTAAATTTAGGACGGAAGCATAAGCTTATAATAAACAATCAAACTGATATAGATAGAATTAAGAGAGCATATCAAATCATTCTAAGCATAGAATAAAATCATCAAAATCAGTCAATTATGCTAAACAATTGATGTTGGTATGAAGTAGAGAAGGTTTAGCTTTTACCAAACATCATCATTCATCCATTTTGAGTCCTAAGGATCCATTTTTTAAGAATTTGATCCCTTCAAGCCATTAGATGCTAGGCGGACCTGCAAAATCATTTTCTAAGCTTTGGTACCCAAGCCATCTCATCTTTTTGAACCGTAAGGCAGAGATTTGCAATTCTTTCCTCCTCTTCTTCTTCTTCTTTAAAATGTCACTATCATCCCAAATAGCCATCACTGCATTTTTCTTGTCCTTTTAGAGTGCTTGTTGAATAGGGGGTAGTACGGCTTATAGTGTGAAGGAAAATCCTAATTTTTCGGACTAGATTCGTTCAGATCTGATCGGATCAAGAAATATATTTCAAAAATTTTTCTTTTTCATCCTAATCAGATCTGAGATATTTTAGATCTGATCCTTATTATTCTAATAATAAAAATAAAATCTAAATAAATTAAATCAAATTTAATTTACCTTGATGTAGGGTAATCCTATTATCCGTTGATGATCCTATAAGCAGCGGAAGGTTCTGAATCTAGCCATGCAAGTGCCTGGCCTCTACTGGTATCCACTCAGACTGGATCTAAAGATCTTCTTCTTCTCTATCACATCTCCAAAAATTAGATCTGGAGGATCTTCAAAACACATTTTGAAGATCAGTAGTTGTCCTTTGCAGCAGTGCAATCTTCTAGCTTTCTGTCGCCTTTCTCTCATCTGGATTGCACCAACTAAGATCCCAAACTCTTTTAGGCATGGAGAGGAGAGAGAGAAGGTGGACTTGGCATGGAGAAGGAGAGGAGAAGCAGCCTTGGGGCGTGGGAATTTTAATTGCTCTTTGAGTTGGGCGCAGGGTCTTATTTATAGACTAAGCGTGATCCAACTCCTCTTCTTCCCAACAATCACAATCCTTTGTGAAATCAGATCTAAATCTGATTGGTCGGAATAGAATTCCTTGGATTCCTCCTTAGATGGTGCCTAAGATCAATCAAACTTGGTTCTTAGGAGAAGTCTAATCGAAATCCAAAAGGGAGATGGAGTCCCTATCCAATAGGGACTCCTGGGTGCCTCCTGCTTGGGCGCACGCCACCATTGGCATGCGCCCTCCTCCCCTTGGCATGCGCCCTCCTCCCCTTGGCATGCGCCCTCCTCCTTGCTAGGTTCTAGCTTGGCGTGTGCCCTCCTCCTTACTAGGTTCTAGTAGGGGGACAGGCCCTCACCAGCTCTCCAATAGGTGCGTGACATATGGATAGAAGTTAAAGTATCAATGGTCAATATTTGACCAGTCAAAGATCAACTTTTGACCAAAGTCAAAGGATGAGAAATAGCAGGTGACCAAAAATGGCAGGTATTGTCTTAAAATAAGACAACTCTTTTCTAACTGAGATAAGCTCCAGTCAGACCAAGTGAAGACCTCTGATTGAGCACAAACTCCTTTGGCTCAGTCAGGACAACTTATTTATGATAGTAAAAAAGAAGAACGTTAGGTTCAATCGAGTGCTAGCACGATTTTCTTAAACCTAATTGAATCTCATTCAAATCAATTGAGCTAGATTAGTTCAATTGATGATCATCAAATTCAAACCCTTATTTGTGTGACCCAGTTAGGTTCAGTTCTGTATGGTAATGGGATATGTCATGATCTCTATCATCGACATCATCGAAACTCCTTTCGATGGATCAGAACTCTTCTGATTCGAACAGCTAGAATGATCGATCATCTAAATCATTCTAATTGCTCCCAAAATCCACCAGTGACACCTAGCAGTATATGGTGGCAACCCATCAGAGCTGAATGCGAACCTCTTGGTGCAGCTACCTGTGTGATTAAGTTCTTCTATCTTGAGCCCCGATCAGATTAGGGTTAAGGTGAAACTCGTCAAACCCTAGTCTCTGTCATATGATGTAATCATTCGATTCGAGTCCGAATGTGAAAATCTAAATAGAAACTCTTTCTATTATTTCACTCTACCATGGCCATGGGCTTCTGGACTTGATTCTCATGATCATCATAGGGCTGCTCCTCTACCACCGAGGTAGATAGATTCCATCTTGATGCAATCCAGTTCCTACAATGAACATGCTATAGCCAACATACACCTCAGGGTTCCATATGGCTAGGAGACCGAGTAATGGTGTAGTCAAACTATAACACCCTCAAGGTGAACTGCCGATGCACCTCAGGTCAAAGAACCAGACACACCACTGCAGCATCGAGTCAGTCATTGACGAGAAGGTAGACTTCCTAATGACTACTCGAGGTGGTCACGCTCAGTGCCCTCGTTCTCTAACGAGTACCTGTACTCTCGCTCCGGTGTCTCCACACCGTAGACTCAAGACTCATCTACTAAAGAGAAGCGATTGTACACCAACCTTCCGGATCAATCACCATCCTCGTGATGATCCTATGGTCGGGAGCATTTTATGAGTTATAATGATTATTCATGTCTTAAATTTTCAACTCTTGAAAATATGAATTATCATTACCATTAACTCAAAGGATGTATCACAGACACTAAATACACATATGTGATAGAAAATAACCCATTTTATTGATTATAGTCAAAATTATAATTTTGCCCCTAGAAGTGTATTACAAGTGTCAGCCAATTCTGGCTTCTAGGGCACATATATCTAACAATCTCCCACTTGTCCTAAAGCCAATTGGCTACAAGTCTAAGTCCCATCTTCTCAAGGTGGGCTTCGATCTTCTGCTGGCCCAACGGCTTTGTAAGTGGGTCTGCCACATTATCTGTGGAGTTGACTCTCTTGACCTCGACGTAACCCTTCTCGAGGTAATCGCGGATGAGGTGGTATCGCCGCTCAATGTGCTTGGATTTTTTGGTGAGACCTCGGCTCCTTAGCAAGGGCTATGGCGCCATTGTTGTCGCAGTATAGAGGAATGGCATCTGATGGCATTACTCCAATTTCTGCAGCAAACTTCTTGTACCAGAATGCTTCCTTCGCAGCCTCTGATGCAGCGATATATTCTGCTTCCATGGTGGAATCTGCTATCACAGTTTGCTTGAAACTCTTCCAGCTGACAGCACCACCATTGCACACAAACAGACTCCCAGATGTCGACTTTCGATCATCTATATCGGACATGAAATCCGAGTCTGTGTATCCCTGGACTTGGAGTTCTCCATTACCAAAGACCAACATCATATCCTTAGTTCTTCTCAAGTACTTAAGGATACATTTCACAGAAGTCCAGTGTTCTTCACCTGGATTTGACTGATATCTGCTTGTGACACTCACAGCATGGGCTATATCAGGTCGTGTACATAGCATGGCATACATGAGGCTCCCTATTGCAGAAGCATAAGGGATCTTGCTCATGCGTTCTATTTCCTCAGGTGTGCTAGGGCACATCTTCTTGGAAAGATGAATACCATGTCTGAAGGGTATTAATCCCCTCTTAGAGTTTTCCATACTAAACCTCTTTAGTACTTTCCTCTATGTACATCTTCTGTGAAAGTCCTAGCATCCTATTCGGTCTATCCCTATAGACCTTAATTCCTAGAATAAAGGATGCTTCACCTAGGTCTTTCATGGAGAATTCCTTGGACAACCATAATTTTGACTGATGTCAACATGGGAATATCATTCCCAATAAGGAGGATGTCATCCACGTACAATACGAGGAAGACAACAGCGCTCCCACTGACCTTTTTGAAAACACATGGTTCCTCTTCATTTTTTTTGATGAAACCAAACTTTTTGATCACATCATTGAAATGAGTGTTCCAGCTCCGAGATGCTTGCTTAAGTCCATATATGGACCTTTGCAGCTTGCAAACCTTGTGATCAGTATCACTGGATGTGAAACCTAGCGGCTGTTCCATATAGATATCTTCCTCAAGATATCCATTTAAGAATGCCGTTTTCACGTCCATTTGCCATATTTCATAATCGAAATAGGCTGCAACGGCAAGCAATGTGCGGATGGATTTTAGCATAGCCACTGGGGAAAAGGTATCCTGATAGTCAATGCCTTCGCGTTGACTATAACCTTTTGCCACTAGTCTAGCCTTGAATGTCTCCACATTCCCATCTGCACCAATCTTTCTCTTGAAGATCCATTTACACCCAATAGGTACTATACCTTCTGGTGGATCTACCAAGGTCCAGACTTGGTTTGAGTGCATCGAGTCAATTTCTGACTGCATTGCCTCTAGCCATTTCTCGGAGTCGATATCTGATATCGCCTCGTTGTAGGTTTTGGGATCATCACCATGAGCACCATTACCTATGAGGAACATTTCCTCTACTTTCTCTGAAATAATACCTAAGTATCTTTCAGGGGATGGGAAAACTCTTTCCGATCTACGAGGTGGAGGAGGTAGTGTTCTTATTGGCTCAACCTGATTTGGTTCCAATTGGTCCTTAGCTCGTTGTACTTGTGAGACTTTCTCATCAAGCTTAATCTGCTTTCCAATGCCGCTATCTTGAATAAACTATTTTTCAAGAAAGATGGCATGTCGACTCACAATCACATTGTGGTCTTCTGGAATGTAGAAATAGTATCCTAATGACTCTTTAGGATATCCTATGAATCGAGCTCTGAAAGGACCTAAACTCTAACTTGTCCGCTTGTTGTCTTTTGACATGAGCCGGACAACCCCAAATTCTGAGATGACTCAGACTTGGTTTCTTACCGTGCCATATCTCATACGGTGTGGTAGGAACGGTTTTAGAGGGAACCCTATTCAGTAGATAAATTGAAGTTAACAATGAATGTCCCCAAAGAAAATCAGGGAGGTCTGTGAAGCTCATCATGGATCGAACCATATCCAATAGAGTCCGATTTCTCCATTCTGAAACCCCCGTTGAGTTGAGGTGTTCCTGGTGGAGTCCATTGAGAGACTATGCCATTTTTCCTTGAAGATAGTCTAGGAATTTTTGGCTAAGGTATTCACCTCCTCGATCTGATCGAAGAACCTTAATGGGTTTTCCAGTTTGTTTTTCTACTTCATGTCTGAATTCTTTGAACTTTTCAAAAGCTTCAGACTTGTGTCTCATAAGATACACATACCCATACCTAGACAGATCATCGGTAAAGGTAATGAAGTAGACAAAATTGCCTCTAGCCGGCACATCAAATGGGCCGCACACATCAGTATGTACTAGGGCAAGGAGATCTGTGGCCCTCTCCCCATGTCCAACAAAAGGGAGTTTAGTCATTTTGCCTTGAAGACAAGATTCACAAGTTGGATATGACTCGAAAGTCAATGGACTCAATAGCCCATTTTTCTCCAATTTGTTGATCCTATCTTCTGCTATATGACCTAATCTCAGGTGCCATAGATATCTATCGTTTGGACTATCCCTAGGTCGTTTGGCATTCACGTTTTGCTCGATAGTTAGAACAGGTACATCAATATGTAGCTGATAAAGACCATTAATAAGGAAACCATTTGCAATTTTATTTCTTTCATAAAGAATGTTACAATGGTCCTTAAAGAAGGTAATCACATAGCCTTCTTGTGCTAAGCATGAAACAGAAATCAAATTCCTGCTAGCTGCAGGCACATAATAACAGTCTTTTAAAACTAAGTCTAAACCAGATGGTAATCGAAGAGGGTATGTTTCCCACGGCTACTGCAGCAACTCTTGCTCCATTACCGATGCGTAGGATCATGTCTCCATCCCTCAGCCTCCTGCTATCCTCAAGACCCTGCATGAAGTGCACAGATGAGCACTAGAACCAGAGTCAAGCACCCAACTGGATGCAGAAGAAACCGTAAGGTTAGACTCAATAACGAGCATACCTCCAGAAGGACCTTCCTTCTTGTTCTTCAGGGTGGCCAGGTAAGTAGGGCAGTTCCGCTTCCAATGGCCGTCGCTGTTGCAATGGAAACACTTTCCTTTGACATCGGCCTTTCTTCTTCGGCTTCTGCCTTCTTCTTCTTTGATCCTTCCACCTTTTGCTTTTTCACAGACTTCTTTTTCTTTCCATAAGACTTTCTTTTGGAAGAAGTCCATTCCATAGCAAGAACTGAGCCTTTAGAACCTTTCATAGAAAGCTCAGCGGTAACCAGCATATTCATTAATTCGGCCAAGGAATTTTGAAGTTTATGCATGTGGTAATTCATGATGAATTGCCCATATGCATCAGTCAAGGATTGCAGAATAATATCGTTCTGCAGATCCAAGTCTAACTTCACACCGAGCTTCTCAAGCTCTTCCATGTCCTTGATCATTGCATCAGACAGTGATCTTGGACTGACTGCCCATCACGCATCTTAGCCTTAAAAAGTCATTTCGTGACTTGATATTTGGCTGCGCGACTCTGTTCACCAAACATCTCCTGCAGGTGAGCCAACATTTGGCGAGCAGTCCCGATATCTTCATGTTGGCGCTGGAGCTCATCAGACATCGAGCCCAACATGTAATATCTGGCCTTATTATCTTCGTCTAATCCATTTTTCTAGAGACGCTCTCTGTTCAGTGGATGGACGGGCTGGTAAGGTGGGAGGGTCCTGGTCCAATACATGGGTTAACTTCTCGAAACCCAAAATAATTTTGTAGTTCCTGAGCCAATCTTTATAATTGGGTCCAGTCAGTCTATGTGTGTCCAGGATACGTGCCAATGGGTTGGACGCAGACATTTTTCCTGTAGAGAGTCAAAGATTCTAGTTAGATACTGTAATTATGACTTGACCAATTTATTTAGGAATTTTATTTTTTTAAACAAATTAGCTCCCACTATTTTCTCGGATCCCTACACTCCCTCTGTAGAGATGCAAAAATCTCCATGATTAATGATTTCTAGTGGGTGGTGCGGTCTCACCAACTGACTCATCACCTCACCTAACAGTTATTGGTGATGGGTTAGCCAATGAGTGAACAACTCTTGTTCAATGATTCTCTAATCATGGTGCACCCAAACTTGGTCTCTAATTCATGAATCTCACCGTATCCGAAATATTGATCCACTCCTTAGTTAAGTCAGACCCACCATTTGCATAGACTGGGTTCCTAATTGAGTCTCTCACCGTATCCAATAATTGAGCCCAACTCATCCTCCAGCCCATAGCATCCAATGCCTAATAGACATGGTTGCATCTTTTCCGGTGCAACTGAGCCACTGTATCCAGCCGAGAACAATCAACCCCGGGAAGGGCCCGCACATCTACAATGGTGGAAGACCTCAGACTTAATCTTTTCTTAGGGAGAATTGATTCAGGTCTCATTAAACTAGACTTGGCATTAGTCATAACAATTATGACTAACCTAGTGGCATGGGTTAGCTCGGATTATTGACCACCTCAGATCAGAACTGTGTCAACAGATATGGCCAGGTAAGTGAGACCGGTGGAAGGAATATGCCATTAACTCGTACAAGAACGCATTCAGGTCGAGTAGCTTCCAATTAAAAACCAGTCGGTCGTATGTGCCAAACTTACCTTAGACACCAAATTGTTGAGTCAGAACCAATTGGGTTAGCCTACAATCCAGACTCTAACCTCTGAGCCTAATTAGGTCTTGCTTGATCGTGACTCGATCTTGACCCAGACTTAATCCTATTAGGCTGGTCAATTTAAGCATTGTTGATCCCATCTAACCAACTCTTGATTCGGTTTGATCAACCGCTTAGACCTAATTGAGCTACCCAAGCCCGAACCCAGTATTATGAATATGTCTTAGATCTGAAATTCTCAATTTTAGACCTAATTAATATTCCATAAACTTAATTCTTAATTAAGTAGGGTTCATAAACAAAAATATGCACAATAAATCCTAGGGTTTCAGGATCTAGGGTTTTGCAGAAAGTAAGTTTTGGGTTTTCTGATTAAGGACGAACATGCGCAGCACCCCTACACATCATAAGAACACCCCATCGAATGGAAAGAGAGGGCCTTTAAACCCTTCTTCATTCTTATGACCGGACGGCCAAGAGGAACGCCTTAATCAGGAACATGTAATACTACAAAACAGTTTTAGATCTATATCATATATCTCATATACAAATTAGATCTAATCATGGCATATTTTGCATACATCTCATGTATCAAATCATGCATATTTTTCAGATCTAAATTATCTCATAATAATCTAAAAAATTAGATTTAAATTGATCTAATCAAAATAAATTCTAATCTAGACAACTATGTAGAACTATTCTACAACTAGTCTAGACATGCATCAATCATATCTCATATGATATTTTAAAATTAAATAATTTTTATTTGCTATTTTTTAGATGTTATTATAATAATTATAATATCAAAAAATAGTAAATAAATAGATCTAAAATATGATTTAATCAAATTAAATCAAAAACATGCAAGACTATTCTATAGAACTATTCTATTTTAGAACTAGTCATGCATATTTTCTAATCTTAGATCCAAATCATTTAATTTTAATTTTTTCTGATTTCAGATCTGATCACATCTCATGTGACATCTGAAAATCACTTATTTTCTAATTAAAATAAATTTAAAATTAGAGATCTAAATATTTTTTTAGAACCATGGCTCTGATACCAGTTGAAGGAAAATCCTGATTTCCCGGACCAGGTTCGTTCAGATCTGATCAGATCAAGAGATATATTTTAAAAAAAAATTTTCTTTGATCTAATCAGATCTTGAGATATTTTAGATCTAATTCTTATTATTTTAATAAATAAAATAAAAATTAAATAAATTAAATCAAATTTAATTTACCTTGATTTGGGTAATCCTATTACCCTGTGATGATCCTGATAAGCAGCGGAAGGTTCTGGATCTAGCCACGCAAGCGCCTGGCCTCTACCGGTATCCACTCGGGCTTGGATCTGGAGATCCTCTTCTTCTCTATCACATGTCTCCAAAAATCAGATCTGGATCTGATCTGGAGGATCTTCAAAACTCTTTTGAAGATCAGCAGTCGTCCTTTGCAGCAGCGCAGCCTTCTTGCTTTTGATCGCCTTTCTCTTGATCTGGAATCGCACCAACCAAGATCCAAAACTCCTTTTGGACGTGGAGAGGAAGAGGGAGAAGATGGACTTGGCATGGAGGAAGGAGAGGAGAGGCAGCCTTGGGGCATGGGAATTTCAATTGCTCTTTGAGTTGGGTTGGGCAGGGTCTTATTTATAGACTAAGCGTGATCCAACTCCTCTTCTTCCCAACCAATCACAACCCTTTGTGAAATCAGATCTAAATCTGATTGGTGGGAATAGAGTCCCTTGGATTCCTCCTTAGAGGGTGCCTAAGACCAGTCAAACTTGGTTCTTAGGAGAACTCTAATTGGAATCCAAAAAAGGGAGATGGAGTCCTTGTCCAACAAGGACTCCTAGGCGCCTCCAACTTGGGCACACGCCAAGGGTGGCGTGCGCCCTCCTCCTTGCCAGGTTCTGGCAGGGGGACAGGCCCCCACCAGCTCTCCAATAGGTGCATGACATGTGGTCAAAAGTCAAAGTGTCAATGGTCAACATTTGACCAGTCAAAGGTAGACTTTTGACCAAAGTCAAAGAACAAGAAATGGCAGGTGACCAAAAATGGCAGGTAATGTCTTACAAAATAAGACAACCTTTTCTGACTTGGACAACCTCCAGTCAGACCATATGAAGGCCTCTGATTGAGCACAAACTCCTTTGGCTCAGTCAGGACAACTTATTTATGATAGTAAAAAAGAAGAACGTTAGGTTCAATCGAGTGCTAGCACGATTTTCTTGAACCTAATTGAATCTCATTCAGATCAATTGAACTAGATCAGTTCAATTGATGATCACCAGATTCAAACCCTTGTTTGTGTGACCCAGTTAGGTTCAGTTCTGTATGGTAATGGGATATGTCATGATCTCTATCATCGACATCATCGAAACTCCTTTCGATGGATCAGAACTCTTCTGATTCGAACAGCTAGAATGATCGATCATCTAAATCATTCTAATTGCTCCCAAAATCCACCAGTGACACCTAGCAGTATATGGTGGCAACCCATCAGAGCTGAATGCGAACCTCTTGGTGCAGCTACCTGTGTGATTAAGTTCTTCTATCTTGAGCCCCGATCAGATTAGGGTTAAGGTGAACTCGTCAAACCCTAGTCTCTGTCATATGATGTAATCATTCGATTCAAGTCCAATGTGAAAATCTAAATAGAAACTCTTTCTATTATTTCACTCTGCCATGGCCATGGGCTTCTGGACTTGATTCTCATGATCATCATAGGGCTGCTCCTCTACCACCGAGGTAGATAGATTCCATCTTGATGCAATCCAGTTCCTACAATGAACATGCTATAGCCAACATACACCTCAGGGTTCCATATGGCTAGGAGACCGAGTAATGGTGTAGTCAAACTATAACACCCTCAAGGTGAACTGCCGATGCATCTCAGGTCAAAGAACCAGACACACTACTGCAGCATCGAGTCAGTCATTGACGAGAGAAGGTAGACTTCCTAATGACTACTCGAGGTGGTCACGCTCAGTGCCCTCGTTCTCTAACGAGTACCTGTACTCTCGCTCCGGTGTCTCCACACCGTATAGACTCAAGACTCATCTACTAAAGAGAAGCGATTGTACACCAACCTTCCGGATCAATCACCATCCTCGTGATGATCCTATGGTCGGGAGCATTTTATGAGTTAATAATGATTATTCATGTCTTAAATTTTCAACTCTTGAAAATATGAATTATCATTACCATTAACTCAAAGGATGTATCACAGACACTAAATACACATATGTGATAGAAAATAACCCATTTTATTGATTTTAGTCAAAATTATAATTTTGCCCCTAGAAGTGTATTACAAGTGTCAGCCAATTCTGGCTTCTAGGGCACATATATCTAACATGGATTTCATGACTGATATTTTTCCATTTTCTTTTATTTTTTAAGTTTATTCATGGATTCCACCCTTATTTTACTTCTCGGCTTCTCTCGATCAGTTCCTAATTTATAACTAATTTGAAGGCGATAGTCTTCTTCTTCTTTGACTTTTCTTCTTTATCCTTTTGGTACATGTTCAACTCATGTGTTATGAGTGAATCAATTAATTCTTCCATGGATAGCTTGCGAAGATCTCTTGCTTAGCTTCTTGTGTTACTGTCACCATGGCTTCCCATACTTTTGGCAAACACCTTAGAACCTTGCAAACAAGCTCATGATTAGTATAGATTTTGTCAAGACCATTCAAAGCATTAATAATATCAGTAAATTTGAAAAATATATCAAAAATTTATTCATCTTATTTTATTTTAAATATTTCATATTTATGAACAACCAAATTAATTTTAGACTCCATAAGTTAGTTTGTTCCTTCATGAATAATTTCTAATTTATCCTAAAATTTTTTGCTAGATATATAGTTGGATATTCTATTTGTTGGAGAAGCATGGGGATTTCATGTATGATTTTCATTTTTTTTTAAAAATTATAGTAGTAGAAGACTTTTGATTAAACCTTTTAGTCTAAACATGCATTAGATCTAATCTATAAATATCCTTTACCAGGTCTTATGATATGATATCATGTATATAAAATCTAATAGAAAATATATGAGATCAAATCTCATACTTGAACTCAAAATGAAGATTGCTGCTCGTGTAGATTCTGTTCATTGCTTCAGCTGCACACACAAATGGCCTCTAAGAATATCCAAGCAAAGCCTGATCCATCAGCTTTCAAAGTGCTATCTTCTTGTAAAAATACTTTTAATGATTGAACAAAAGAAGAAGAGGAAGGGTAAATCACAAGAGAATAGCTTTCTCTTATTTTTCTCACTAAACCCTAGCCTCTCACCCCAAAGAGGAACAAATTCCTCTTGATCTCACATGCCAAGGATGCCCATCCCAAAGCTCATGCCAAAGCCTCCCTCTCAGGATTTTTGACACCTCAAAAACCTCTAAATTTTTTGATTGATATCCTTTGTCTCACAAAAGACTATTTATATAAAAGATGAAATATAGAGTTGGAGATTGGAACGAAGTCCAATTCATTTTTTTTTTGAATTGAAACTTCACCAAATCCTAACACTATCAAAGAGTGGGCGACAAGGGGGCTAGGTTCCAAGTTTCACATGCATAACTCTTTTGTGCATTGAGAAATATGGGATGGTAACTAGGGCTAGGCGTAAGGGATGATGTACTGTCCAATTGGATTCTTTGGTTCTCATCTAATTTAGTTCAAAGCATACCAACTTTGATTAAACACAAATATATGAGTTGATCTAATCTAATTGGGCTCTTAATCTCCTGATCAAATCAAGGATTGCTTGAGTCCATGATCTGATCAAATCAGAATCTCATCTCTCTTAGTAATTAGGTCATCCAATAACCTAATCTGGTCAAACCTAATTGAATCCAATTCAATTAGTCTTGATTTAATCCTCATAACTCAATCAAATTGAGTCAATTAACAATCTAATTATTAGTTAACCTTCTTTAATTAATTTTATTAGATTAATCATCAATCATATTGAATCCTTCAATAATTCATAATTATTGATTAGCCATCTGATCAGATCAAAACTTCTATATGTGTGATATCATAGGTTTGAATACTAAGCCAGTAGCATAGGAATAAATTTTTTATACCAATCGAAGTGACCATCTAACCATGGTACCTGATGATTGGATATAATCAAATGTAGTGAAACAATATTCACAACCTATTAGAATATGTTTACCATATAATTTATCCCCTTGACCAATAATGCTTAGAAAAATATTAGAGTTTACCATTAACTCTTGATCAGTAATTCTTATAGTGTCTCAACCTACTCAATCCTGTGACTTCTCATAAGGACTATCCTAACCAAGATTTTGCTAAATTAAAATATATTACGATATTCTCTCTAATTTTACATAGAATGGTCAATCCCTTCTTGACTCATGTACCTATTTAATAAGTACTTGACTGTATTCAAAAATCTTCCATCACTGATATTGATCCCATGATTAATTTTGATGATTGTCAAACTTTGAATGCTTAAGTATCTAACCATGTATTTCAAGAGTGGATGTAGGTCTTTTCAGATATTCAAATTAAAGAATTAATCCAAGAAAAGAACTACATAAAAATCATAAAGTCAAGGGTTCCAAAGAAGTATTTTTAAGTTTTAGACTTGATCGTGTTGATCCCAAAGCCCAAGGTATCAACCCTTACCCTGAAAGGAAGTAAAACATAAAGATTTTAAAGTTTAGGAAGGTCAGGTGTCGACCCCACGAGGAAAGGTATCGATCCCAGCTTGTTGGCATGTACTGGCATGCAGAAGGGATGACCCTCAGGTCGACCCTTGTGCTAGAAATCGACCCTGGGATCAATCTCTATTGCATAGAATAGAAGATAGAAAGTAGAAATTTTTTGGATCCCAAGAGAAAAAGTGTCGACCCTAGACATAGGACAGAGCATAATAGCTAATTTTTTGCACTTCTCCAACGGGCTTCTCTCCACTCCAATGGCTAGTTCAAGTCTTCCAACGGCTAAAACTCATTTAAAAGCAACTCTCAAATAGAAAAAGAGTTAGAAAAATATTTGAAAAAAAAGGATTAAGGAATTAAAAGAAAAATTCATTCAATTTGAGTGAGTTACATTAAATATCCAGTAGAATGAGAAAAGAGAGAGATTTGAGCTTCAAATTCAAAGAACTTTCAAGAAATATCTTCCTCAACTTCTCAAGCATTTTCTAAACTTTCAAAAAAGAGTGTTCAAGCTTCAAAAGAGTCTTTCATTCAACCTCTTCTTCATGCATCAATAAGAGTTCTTCTAATTTTTTATTTTGTACTAAAATTTTTATACCTTATACCTTTTGTTTCTTTACAAGTTTCTTTAAGAGAAAGAAACTTAGGATGTAGGAAGGTCAAAATCAATAATTGGATGGTGTAAAGATTGTGATTGGTGCTCCTAGGTTTAAAATCAACTAGGTTGATAGTGAACCCAAAAAAACTCAGTATAAGATTGTAGTTGGTAAGCTCGGCAAAATCAACTAAATTTATTTATGATCTCAGATCAAAATAAATATATTGTAATCTAGGAATTATAGTAAAGCTCCTAAGAAAAGCTTGAAGAGTGGACATAGGAGTGGATTGCTCTGAACCACTATAAAATCTTTATGTTTATATGGTGGTTTTTGCTTTTCTTGCTTCCTTTATTTGCTTCACATATTTATATTATCTAGTTGCTTTTAATTCCACTGCTACATATTACATATTATCCATAAACACTCATGTTCATTTAATTAGAAACATAATATAGACTTAAAGTTTAATTATGCCAAGATTTTAAAAAATCCAATTCACTCCACCCTTGGGTTGCTACGTTAGGGTAACAAGTGGTATCAAAGCTAGCACTCTATTATTAGTTGTTGATCTAACCGTAGTCAAGGATAAAAGATCAAATGGCAACCCCAAATGGTGTTTCTTTTATTAAGGGCCAATCCACTTTTAGACCACCATTTTTTGATGGCACTAACTACACCTTTTAAAAAATTAAAATGAGAATTTTTATACAAGCTCTAGACTATGATTTATGAAAAATCATAACTCGAGGACCTTACACATCCACTATAACAGTAAATGGAATAACTCTTTTCAAGCTGAAAATGGAATGAGATCAATTTGATAAAAGAATGGCTCAATTAAATGAAAAGGCCATCAATATACTATATTGTGTTATGATTAGTAGTGCTCTCAAGTCTTGAAAAGCCACTAAAGGAGTCAGGATATTAGCTCCAAAAGACTAGGATAGGTATCATCCTAGGACTAGGTCCAGTTTGGTCCTAGGATGGAGGTTCAGTCCTCCACAGTCATGAGGCTCTGGTATATAGGTCTCATGGAGGCTACTCAGAGTTTGGACTAGATTTGGGTCCATGGAGTTAAGTGCATGATCAGACCATGGGTGTACATGGGTTTGGGTGAGTGCATTCTGACTAGATTAGCCTAGGAATTTTTTTATAGGTTAGAGTTTTGGTCCATGTATAGGTATATATACATGTATATTGTAAACTCTACGTTGTCAAAAGAAGTGCGAAACAAAGATCACCATTTTCTCCCACATCTCTATCTTCCTGGTTTCTTCACACACCAAGATGCCCTAGGGGTTGCACCTCCAAGCATGGAGGAAGGAGGCATGCCCCACTCTTTCTTCAGCATCAACAATGTCAAGGGATCTTTGCACAACAATTTGGTATCAGAGCCATCTTGATGAGGAGGCATGAAGGTGAGCTCCAACAATGGAAGAACAAAAAATATATAATGGGAGGCCGGCAAGGCCCTCATTTCTTCCTCCCGATTGGTGGTGGCCAGTGATTGGCTGTCGATCCTGAGCTTAGCAGCTGACAATCAATGAACCGATGCATGGAGGTGGTTTGTGATGATCAGGTGGTCAAGCACGACGTGTGGAGGCGAATCCCGTAGGTGGTTGGTGGTGGCGCTCGTTAGCAAAATGTAGGAGATCTAAAGGGGGGCGGCATGGCTGTCGTCTTCTCTGGGGAGGAACATCGTAGGCAGCGACATCAACTCCGATGGTGGTGCATGGTAGCATGCATGCATGCGAGCAACAACGACCAAGCTGGCAGCATGACGATGGGGAACCCATGGTGAGGGTTCTCCACTTTGGAGAGCACCTCATGGTGTCGGAGCAGGCTCTGGCGAAGGAGGCCAGTGAGATGGCATAGGCGATGGGGTCCGATGGCTGTAGGTGCCATGATGGCATTAGATCCGATGATGGTGACTCGTGTGCAGTGTAGAGCAGACCGACAAGCATGGATCCAAAGATGGCACGTCGATCCGACGATGGTGATGCATAGTCATTGATAGCACCAAAATTAACTCTACTTACTATATAGGTAAGGTGAGTCGAGATCGTATCCTTAGGAACCTTGGGCTAAGTTAAGATTATAAAATAAAAAATAAGATTTATTTTGATTTTAAAAGAAATAAACTATCCTAAAATTGATGTAAGTAGAAAATATTGGTGCAAAATTTAATTGACGCCAGAATCCATGTTGGAGTCTGGGAGGAGGAGGTCGTCGCCAACGACCTGCAAAATAAGTCTCGATCGGAGTCGGGGGTGGTAGCTCCGACGAGATCCTCCGATGATCAAGTTAGCTCTTTCGACTAACAGAAATAGAGTGCTCATGGAAGAAAGTAGTAGAGTATTGAGAAGAAGAAGAGAGCCTAGAGAAAACATATCTGGAGGGTTCTTTTTATAAATGAAGCCTGTAACAAACTAAAAGAGACTTTTGTAATTGTCTGATAGTGGGCTACTTGGGGCCACATGAATTTTGTTATGAAGAGTGGTGTTCATTGTCGTGACGTGCCGGTCCATTAGGATTTGATAGTTGAAGTTCGGAGGAAGTAGACACTGGTGGCTAAGGTCTTTGAGCTTCGTCAATTCCAGGGGACTTTAAACTCCTTTAAGGTCGTTAGTGTGCAGGTTGGGAGTTGAACTTGCATAAATGACAAGATTTTTCTAGATAACTATAGGGAATTCCACTGGAAGGAGCACTTCTTGGTAACTTTAAGAAGTTCGATCGAAGAAAACTCTTCTTGACAACTAGAGAGAGCCCTAAAGAAGCCTGATTGTAGGGGGGTCTGACAGTCGGGAGAGTCCGGAAGGAGCTTGATTGCTGGAGGAATCTGGCAATAGATTTGTTGGAGGAATCTAGATGGAGATCTACTAGAGGAGTATACGTAAACAACGAAGTCCTCCTCAGCTGATGCGAGAAGCTCAGGTGGACAGGGGTTGACGAGAAGAAAATCAATCGACTTCAGGAAGGAGATCAACTGGAAGAAGGTCGACTGAAGGGAGCTTATCTGGCATCCGAGAAAAGATTGACCAGAAGGACGTTGATTGGGAAATCTTGTCTGGATGGAGTAGAAGGAGGTCTGCTTGGAGAGAAGCTGCCTAATGATTGAGGGGAGATCAGCCAGTGAGAATCTAGCAAGAGGTTATCATGGGCGGATGACCTGCAAACTCTCATAACCTATCCATTGCTTTGAAGCTCGGCTGCTTTCAAGGGCATCCGAAGGCTAACAAAAGGAGACGAGGTCCTTTTGTTTATATATTCAGAGTCTTTGGTGTAGGAATTCAGAGGCTCACCATTCTTCGTAGATTGCAGGAGTTTGTCAAGAGAGAAGTTTTGTTGATCTGGCATCGATCCAACATCAAACAGCTTGGATAGATTTTTAGTTTGGAGGAGGTTCAAGTAGCATCGAGGTTGGCCGAACCAGACCATGAAAAGGCCCTTTACTCAGCTATCTAGGAGCTGCCATCACCATTCAAACTCATTCGGATGAAATTTATAATGCCCTGTAGGTTTTGAAACTATCCGAAGGAGGTAGGAATCGAAGTGAAGAAGTGTTAGATATGTGTACCCTAGAAGCCAGAATTGGCTGACACTTGTAACACACTTCTAGGGGCAAAATTATAATTTTGACTATAAATAAAAAAATAAATTATTTTCAATCACAAATGTGTATTTAGTGTCTATGATGCATCCCTTGAGTTAATGATAATGATAATTCTTATTTTCAAGAGTTGAAAATTTAAGACATGAATTTTCGTTATTAACTCATAAAATGCTCCAGATTGTAGGATCATCATGAGGATGGTAATTGATCCAGAAGGTTGGTGTACAATCACTTTTTTATCGTAGATGAGTCTTAAGTTTATGATGTAGAGACATCAGAGCAAAAGTATAGATTCTCGTTAGAGAACGAGGGCACTGAGCGTGACCATCTCGAGCAGTCATAAGGAAGTCTACCTTCTCATCGATGACTAGCTCGAAGCTGCAGTGGTGTGTCTGGTTCATTAACCTAAGGTGCATCGGCAGCTCACCTTGAGGGTGTTATAGTTTGACTACACCATGACTCAATCTCCTAGCCATTCGAAATCCTGAGGAGTATGTTGGCTATAGCAGTTTCAGTGTCAAAGGAATATGGATTGCAACCAAAGAAAGATCTATCTACCTCGAATAGATGAGGCGCACCATGATGAAATCATAGAGAATCAAGTCCCACAAGCCCATGCCATGGCAGAGTGAAATAATAGAAAGAGTTTCTATAAGAATTTTCAACAATCAGGCTTGAAAAATCAATGATTAAATCAATATGATATGAAAATTAGGGTTTGATGAGTTCAACCTAACACTAACTACTATCGGAGGTTCAAGATAGAGAACTTAATACATAGATAGCTCTGCGTCGAGAGATTTATTTTTAGTTTTGATGGGTGCCACCATATATCGCATAGGTGTCACTGGGGATTATGGAGCAATTAGAAATGAATTTGGATGATCGAATCATTCTAGTTGTTTGAATCAAAAAAAAGTTCTGAAAAATCCCATTGGAAGGTAATTCAATGATGGTCAGATGATAGAATCGTGACAATCCCATTATCAATAACATAGAATCTGAACTAACTGGGTCACACAAATAAAGTTTGGATCTAGATAGTCATCAAAATTGGACTAACGTCAGTTTCAATTGATTTGCAATTGAGATTCAATTAGTTCAAGAAAATCAATGTCTAGCACCGACGATTGAGCCTAACATTCTCCTTCTACAGATTCATTAAAAATTGTCTCGACTAAGCCAAATGAGTTTGTGCTCACATCAGGTACCATTTAATTTAGTCTGAATGAGCTTGTCTAGGTTAAGAAAAAGGGTTGTCTTTAAATTATATGAGATAAATTTGAGACAACACCTGTCATTCCATCAACCAGTGCTAATTCTTGTCTTTTGACTTTGTCAAAAATGTTTGACCTTTGAATACTTAGACATTTGCCACATGTGTCTGCACCAATAATAAGATTATTTTAGAACAGACAACCTACTAAAAAGTAAATAGAACTCAGGGTGCAGCCATGGAGGCGTGCGTCCATCAGGATAGAGGTGCTGGAGTCCCATATAGATGGACTCCATTACTTCGGGGTACCTACTAGGTCACCAAAACCAGAACCAGACTCATTGACCCAGATCTTAAGCACCATCCTAAAGGATGATTAGAAGAGGCCCTCATCACAGATTGGAATCAAGCTGATGTCCATCCCATCATCAGATTTAGATCTGATGCAACAAAACAC
>QRFJ01006172.1:0-40421 GCA_006176705.1 Cocos nucifera | reverse complement strand
AGAGAGAGATCGCCTTTCCTTGATCTGAATCGCACAAACTAAGTCCAAAACTTTTGGACGTGGAGAGCAAGGGAGAAGAGACTATGGCATGGAGAAGGAGGGAGAGGCAGCCTTGGGGCGTGGGAAATCTCATTGGAATTAGGGTTGGGCGCAGGGTCTTATTTATAGACCTCTTGTGATCCAACTCCTCTTCCTCTTAACCAATCACAACCCTTTGTGAAATCCGATCTAAATCTGATTGGTTGGAAATAGAGACCCTGGATTCCTCCTTAGAGGGCACCTAAGACTAGTCAAACTGGATTCTTAGTAGAACTCTGATTGGAATCCAAAAGGGAGGTGGAGTCCTTGTCCAATAAGGACTCTAGGCGCCTCCTACTTGGGCTCACGCCACCTTGGCGTGCGCCCTTCTCCTTGCCAGTTCTGGCAGGGGACAGGCCCCCACCAGTTCTCCAATAGGTGCATGACATGTGGTCAAAAGTCAAAGGGTCAATGGTCAACTTTTGACCAGCATCAAGGTAGACTTTTGACCAAAGTCAAGAACAAAGAATGGCAGGTGACCAAAAAATGGCAGGTAATGTCTTACAAATAAGACAACCTATTCTGACTTGGACAACCTCCAGTCAGACCATATGAAGGCCTCTGATTGAGCACAAACTCCTTTGGCTCAGTCAGGACAACTTATTTATGATAGTAAAAGAAGAACGTTAGGTTCAATCGAGTGCTAGCACGATTTCCTTGAACCTAATTGAATCTCATTCAAATCAATTGAACTAGATCAGTTCAATTGATGATCACCAGATTCAAACCCTTGTTTGTGTGACCCAGTTAGGTTCAGTTCTGTATGGTAATGGGATATGTCATGATCTCTATCATAGACATCATCGAAACTTTTTTCGATGGATCAGAACTCTTCTGATTCGAACAGCTAGAATGATCGATCATCTAAATCATTCTAATTGCTCCCAAAATCCACCAGTGACACCTAGCAGTATATGGTGGCAACCCATCAGAGCTGAATGCGAACCTCTTGGTGCAGCTACCTGTGTGATTTAGTTCTTCTATCTTGAGCCCCGATCAGATTAGGGTTAAGGTGAACTCGTCAAACCCTAGTCTCTGTCATATGATGTAATCATTCGATTCGAGTCCAGTGTGAAAATCTAAATAGAAACTCTTTCTATTATTTCACTCTGCCATGGCCATGGGCTTCAGGACTTGATTCTCATGATCATCATAGGGCTGCTCCTCTACCACCGAGGTAGATAGATCCCATCTTGATGCAATCCAGTTCCTACAATGGACATGTCACAGCCAACATACACCTCAGGGTTCCATATGGTAGGAGATCGAGTAATGGTGTAGTCAAACTATAACACCCTCAAGGTGAACTGCCGATGCATCTCAGGTCAAAGAACCAGACACACTACTGCAGCATCGAGTCAGTCATTGACGAGAAGGTAGACTTCCTAATGACTACTCAAGGTGGTCACGCTCAGTGCCCTCGTTCTCTAACGAGTACCTGTACTCTCGCTCCGGTGTCTCCACACCGTAGACTCAAGACTCATCTACTAAAGAGAAGCGATCGTACACCAACCTTCCGGATTCAATTCACCATCCTCGTGATGATCCTATGGTCGGAAGCTGTTTATGAGTTAATAATGATTATTCATGTCTTAAATTTTCAACTCTTGAAAATATGAATTATCATTACCATTAACTCAAAGGATGTATCACAGACACTAAATACACATGTATGATAGAAAATAACCCATTTCATTAATTATAGTCAAAATTACAATTTTGCCCCTAGAAGTGTATTACAAGTGTCAGTATTTTTGGCTTCTAGTGCACATATATCTAACAGATACCACCTCATCTACGATTACCTCAAGAAAGGTTACGTTGAGATCAAGAGAGTCGACTCCGCAGATAATGCAGCGGATCCGCTTACAAAGTCGTTGGACCAGCAGAAGATTGAAGCCCACCTTAAGAAGATGGGACTTAGATTTATAGCCAATTGACTTTAGGTCAAGTGAGAGTTTATTAGATATATGTGCCCTAGAAGCCAGAATTGGCTGACACTTATAATACACTTCTAGGGGCAAAATTATAATTTTAACTATAAATAATAAAATAGATTATTTTTTATCATAAATGTGTATTTAGTGTCTGTGATACATCCTTTGAGTTAATGGTAATGATAATTCATATTTTTAAGAGTTGAAAATTTAAGACATGAATTTTTATTTATTTAACTTATAAAATGCTCCTGACCATAGGATCGTCATGAGGATGGTGATTGATTTGAAAGGTTAGTATATAATCATTTCAGTAGATGAGTCTTGAGTCTACGGTGTAGAGACACCAAAGCAAAAGTACAAGTACTCATTAGAGAATGAGGGCACTGAGCGTGACCACCTCGAGTAGTCATAAGGAAGCCACCTTCTCGTTAATGATTGACTCGAAGCTGTAGTGGTGTGTTTGGTTCTTTGACCTGAGGTGCATCAATAGTTCACCTTGAGGGTGTTATAGTTTAACTACACTATGACTCAATCTCGTAGCCATTCAGAATCCTAAGATGTTGGCTATAGCATGTTCATTGTAGAAATTGGATCGCACCAAGAAGAAATCTATCTACCTCGGCAGAAGAGGAGCAATCCTATGATGATCATGGGAATCAAGTTTATAAGCCCATGGCCATGGCAGAGAGTGAAATAATAGAAAGAGTTTCTATTAAAGTTTTCACATCGGACTTGAATCGAATGATTAAATCATATGATAGAAATTAGGGTTTGACGAGTTCACCTTAACCCTAATTTGATCGAGGCTCATGATAGAAGAACTTAATCACACAAGTAGCTACATCGAGAGGTTCATTTTCAATTTTGATGGATTGCCACCATATACTGCTTGGTGTCACTAGTGGATTTTGGGAGCAATTAGAATGATTTAGATGATCGATCATTCCAGTTGTCTGAATCAGAAGAGTTCTGATCCATCGAAAGAAGTTTCGATGATGTCGATGATGGAGATCATGACATATCCCATTATCATACAGAACTGAACATAACTTGATCACACAAATAAGAGTTTGGATCTAGATATCATCAATTGGACTAATTCAGTCCAATTGATTTGAATTAGATTCAATTAGGTTCAAGAAAATCGTGCTAGCACACGATTGAACCTAACGTTCTCCTTTTACTATCTTTAAAAGTTATCTCGACTAAGCCAAATGAGTTTGTGCTCATCTAGGTACCTTTACTTGGTCTGACTAGAGCTTGTCTAGTTCAGAAAAGGATTGTCTTAATTTATGAGATAAATTAGGGACAACACCTACCATTTTTCATCACCTGCTAATTCTTGTCCTTTGACTTGGATCAAACGTTGACTTTTGACCCTTGGACATCTGTCTATTTGTCATGCACTAATTGGAGAGCCGATAGGGGCTTATCCTCTTACTGAAATTTGGAAAGGAGTGGGCACACGCTTAGGATGGCGTGTGCCCATGGATAGGGACACTTGGAGTTCCATACGGATGGGACTCCAGGTTACTTCTTAGATTCTACTTAGGTGACCCTTACCTGTAGACTTTGACCAATCTTAGGTTCCATCTAAGAATGAATTTATGGGGCACTCATCTGATTGGATCAGGTGATGTCATCCCACCGAGCAGATTTAGATCTGATTACATGAAGCAACGTGATTGGTCAGGATGATGTGGCATTGCATGGCGCAGTAGGGTCTATAAATAAACCCTATCTGTGCCCAACTTTCATAGAGTTTCTCTTAGCCACACCCCAAGGCTGTCCCTCTCCCTCCTCCATGCCATCTTTTGATCTTCTACCCCCTCTCCATGCCCAAGGGAAGTTGGGCTTTAATTTGGTGCGATCTAGGCAAGAACAAGCTGACGAGAAAGGAAGAAGGCAGCACTGCTGCAGAGACGACTGCTGATCTTCAGAGGGAGTTTTGAAGATCCTCCAAATTAGATCTAGATCTAATTTTAGAAGAAGTGATAAAGAAGGAGAAGATCTCCAGATCTTGTCCGAGTGGATACCGATAGAGGTCAGGCGCTTGCGTGGCTATATCCAGAACCTCAGGCAATTTGCAGGATCATCAAAGGGTAATTGGATTACCCACATCAAGGTATAAATTAAATTAGATTTAATTTATTTTTATTTTTATTTGTTAGATATATGAAATTAAATTTGAAAAATCTTAGATCTAATCTAAAAATATGAGAGAAAATTTTGAAATATCTCTCTCGATCCAATCAGATCTGAACGAATCTGATCCAGAAAATCAGAATTTTTCCTTCATTCTACTGACGTAGAAGCTCGGAGGAGATGTTATCTCCAGCCAAGATTGAAGGAGATCTTATCTTCTTTTGACGTAGGTGTTAAAGCTCAGAGAAGATCTTATTCCCAATCGAGGTTGAAGGAGATTTTATCTTCTATTGACGTAGAAGCTCGGGAGAGATCTTATCTCTAGCTGAGCTTGAAGGAGATCTTATCTTCTATTGACATAGATGTTAAAGCTTGGGAGAGATCTTATATCAAGTCGAGATTGAGGAAGATCTTATCTCCTATTGATGTAGAAGCTTAGGGAAGATCTTATCTCTAGCCAAAATTGAAGGAGATCTCATCTTTTGTTGACATAGAAGCTTGGGGGAGATCTTATCTCTAGTCGAGGTTGAACGAGATCTTATCTCCTATTGACATAGATATTGAAGCTTGGGGGAGATCTTATCTCCAGTCGAGATTGAAGGAGATCTTATCTCCTATTGACATAGACATTGAAGCTCGGAGGAGATTTATCTTCAACCGAGGTTGAAGGAGATTTCATCTCCTATTGACGTAGAAGCTCAGGGGAGATCTTATCTCTAACCAAGGTTGAAGGAGATCTTATCTTCTATTGATGTAGACGTTGAAGCTCGAAAAAGATCTTATCTCCAGTCGAGGTTGAAGAAGATCTTATCTCCTGTTGACGTAGATGTTGAGCTCAGGGGAGATCTTATCTCCAGCTGAGGTTGAAGGAGATCTTATCTCCTATTGACGTAGAAAAAGAGATCTTATCTCCAGCCGAGGTTGAAGGAGATCTTATCTCCTATTGACGTAGACATTGAAGCTCGAGGGAGATCTTATCTCCAGCCAAGGTTGAAGGAGATTTTATCTTCTATTAACGTAGAAGCTTGGAGGAGATCTTATCTCTAGTCATGGTTGAAGGGTTGGAGCTCGGGGGAGATCTTATCTTCAGTCGAGGTTGAAGGACTTCGACTTGCTCATGTTAGGAGG
This sequence comes from Cocos nucifera, assembly GCA_006176705.1. Classification (NCBI taxonomy): domain Eukaryota; kingdom Viridiplantae; phylum Streptophyta; class Magnoliopsida; order Arecales; family Arecaceae; genus Cocos; species Cocos nucifera. The sequence continues at coordinate 35,130 of QRFJ01006172.1, read as the reverse complement.
AGGTTCTTCTCCTGTTCCTAACCATGACCACTATTGATTGCTTCTTTCCTATCATCACATAATTTTTGCATCAAGAAATAATAATATTGAAATAGAGGAGTTTTATTGAAGAAAAATTATTGGTAGTACATTCTCAGATTTTCTAAATTCTAAGGTCGTGGGAGCATTCTTCCTCTGAGCCCCTTTAGGTGATAAGTTTCGAGCCAAACGACCTTCTCTATTTCATATGGGCCTTTCCAATTCGAGGCAAGCTTCCCCTGGCTCTGAGGCTGAGAGATGGTGGCTCATCGAAGTACTAAGCCCCCCTGAGATAGTGTTGATGATGCCGAGAGATGGCCAATCTCCTTGTTGTTTTTTCCTCATTGGTGGTTCTGACTGCGGCGGCATCCTTGGCCGATCTACTCTTGCTTCAGGTCGGCGTCTAAGGAATCGACCCAGTCGGCCTCTCCTGATGAGCTTCTCAATTTCATCTTGGAGCTGAATGCATTCTTCAATATCGTAGCCATGGTCACGATGGTAGAGATAGTACTTGCTTCGATTGTGCTTGTTTGAAGGAGATCGTAATTCTTTTGGTCTCGATAGCTGATTCTTGATTTCCATTAGAACTTGAGCTTTAGGAGCATTAAGGAAGGCATAGTTGTGGAATCTTTTGGGGGGAGAACTTGTTCGCGCCCTTCTGTCGGAGCTTCTTTGATGACGAGCTCGAGGGAGAGTTCGACCTTGCTCACGCTCGGGGGGGGGGTCCATGAGCATGGCCAAACTTCATTCGACCCTCCATCAGTGGCAGGTCTATGCCTTTCTCCTACGGCTTCCTCATTCTTCAACTTGAAGGCTTCTTCCGCTCGGACATATCCCTCAGCCCGAGCTAGCAGATCGATAAAGTTTCTAGGGTACTTCTTCTTCAGGGAGAACAACAAATCATTCTTCTGAAGACCGTCCTTGAGTACGGCCATTACAATAGACTGGTCTAGGTTCCAGACCTCCAATGCAGTAGTATTAAATCGGATGATATAAGCCTAGATAGATTCTTCCTCTTTTTGTTTGTTATTCATCAGAAAATTCAAACCTCGGTGGGGACACCGGCTGCTAACAAAATGAGCCATAAACTGATAGCTCATCTGGTTAAAAAAGAAGATCGTATCTGATTTCAATGTCGAGTACCAATTTCTTGCTATTCCCTTTAAGGTAGATAGAAAATCTCGATATAATATGGCGTCTGGTGCGCCATGAAGCAGCATTATGGTTCGAAAGGCTTTCAGATGATCAACCAGATCAGAGGTTCCGTCATAGCTTTCAAATTGGGAGAGCTTGAAGTTTAGCGAAATGGGCTCTTGCATAATTCAGAAAGAGAATGGGGGATCAGTGTAGACATCATCATGGTAAATCGGGGCGATGTGGTGGAGTCCCTCAATCCACCGATCTATCTTCCATAGTTTTTGATCGAGGATGTCATCTCAATCACAGATCTTGGTAGGCTTTCGACTATGGATGGGGAAGGTCTCTTTCGAAGAAGAATCATGATCCAAGCAAGGATCCTCTGCTCTCTATTTTTCTTTTCCAGGGGCGACGGGTATGCTAGCCCAAGTGCTCCTCCTTGAGATCGATTTTTGACATCTTGATGATGGGTTTCCTAGCAAAACCACCATCGAAGGCTGTCGCATAGCCTGCACCATTTCGATAAGGCCCTGAACCCGCTACATCAGTAGGTTAAACTACTCCGGGTCTACCACGGCTGTCAATGGAGGAGGAGGTTGAAGCACCGATGATGGAGCGGGGACAGATGGATTTGGCCCAGATCTAATGGTAGAAGCGGTAGATCTTTGGGTAGTCGCCATCTTTGGAGGCATTTCTTAGGATTGAGAGAGAGGATGGAGATGAATCTTGAAGAAGAAGATCTACAGGGCCAATTGAGCACTCTTTTAAGAACAAGGATACCTTGAAAATAAAGGGCCCTTCCTCTGGCACCAATTTTGTTGGTGCAGAATCTGGTCGACGTTAGATCGAGCTGGAGTTGAGGAAGACGAGGTCACCGTCGGTGACCTACAAAATAAAGTTTCATCCAGAGTCGGTGGTGGTGGCTCCGATAGGATCCTCCAATGATCAAGTCAGCTCTTCTGGCCAATAGAAATGGAGTGCTCAGGAAAGAGTTTGGTAGAGTTTTGGGAAGGAGAACAGAGCTTAGAGAAAACGTATCTGGAGAATTCCTTTTATAGATGAGTTAAGAGTAGACTGATAGTGACAGTCATAGCCGTTCGATAGCTGGTCGCTCAGGATTGAGTGAGAGGGGCACCACCTGCAGCAGACTGATAGTGACAGTCGTAGCCATTCGGTAGCTGGCCACTCAAGACCGTGTGAGTGGGGTGTCGTCTGTAGCAGACCGATAGTGACAGCCATAGCCATCCGGTACTGAGCCGCTCGAGACCACATGGAGGGATGAAGAGCTTTGACGTATGTCAATTTCAGAGGAGCTTAGACTCCTAAAGGGAATACGGCTAGAGGTGATCATCTGGGAGGAATGCTACTTGAAATCTGAAAGTAATCTACTAGAGAAATTCAGATGGAGTTCGACTGATGAAGAAGTCCAGAAGGAGTCTGACTGGTGGAGAAGTTTGGTTGAAGGAGTTCAATTGGTGGAGAAGTTTGACTGAAGGAGTTCGATTGGAAGGAGTTTGGCTCCTAAAGGAATTCGGCTGAAGGAGAAGTCTGGAAGGAGTTTGGCTCTTGGAGGAATCTGATTGTAGGAGAAGTTCGAAAGGAGTTTGGCTTTAGAGGAATCCGACTGAAGGAGAAGTCCAAAAAGAGTTTGGCTCCTCAAGGAATTCGATTGAAGAAGAAGTTTGGAAGGAGTTTGGCTCTTGGAAGAATCCGATTGAAGGAGAAGTCTGGAAGGAGTTCGGCTCCTGAAGGAATTCAATTGAAGGAGAAGTCTGGAGGGAGTTCGGCCATTGGAGGAGTTCAGCTAAGGCTCGACCGTTGGAGGAGTTCAGCTAGGGCTTGGCCACTGAAGGAGTTCGGCTTGGGTTTGGCCGCTGGAGGAGTTCGGTCGGTTAAAGGAGTTCAACTAAGGTTTGGCCGCCGAAAGAGTTCGGCTAGCTGAAGGAGTTCGGCTAAGGTTTGGCCACTGGAGGAGTTCGGCTGGGGTCCGACCGCTGGAGGAAGAATTTTTGATCGAAGCTCTTCCATAATTCTTAGTTGCATTAGGCTAAGCATCAGGCTAAAGTTTAGTGGGAGCAGGGTTTATCCCTAATAGGGATAAACTCTGCTTCCGCTGAAGTCCAGTCTGATGCCTAGCCTAATGCAATTGATAATTACGAAAGAGCTTCGATCGAGAATTCTTCCTCCAGCAATCGAATTCCAGTCGAATTTTTTTAGCAGCCAAACTCCTCCAGTGATCGAACCCCTCCCGGACTCCCTCCAGCGGTCGAATCCCAGCCGAACTTCTTCAAACAACAGAACTCCTCTAGCAGTCGAACTTCTTTCGAACTCCTATAGCGGCTGAACTCCATTCGGACTTCTCCATCAGTCGGACTCCTTCTGGATTTCTCCATCAGTCGAACTCCTCTCAGACTTCTCCTTCAGTTAGACTTCCCCATCAGTCGAACTCCTCCCAGACTTCTCCTTCGACTGAACTTCTCCGTCAGTCGGACTCTTTCTGGACTTCTCCTCCAATCGAATTCCTCTAGGAGCCGAATTTCTTTCAGACTTCTCCTTCAGTTAAATTCCTTCAGGAGCCAAACTCCTTCTGGACTTCTCCTTTAATTGGATTCCTCCAGGAGCCAAACTCCTTTCGGACTGCTCCTTTAATTAAATTCCTCCAAGAGTCGAATTCCTTTCGGACTTCTCCTTCAGTCGAAATCCTCTAGGAACCGAACTCCTTCCGGACTGCTCCTTCAATCAAATTCTTCTAGAAGTCGAATTTCTTCTAGATTTTTCTTTCAGTCGGATTCTCCTTTCAGACTTATCTTTCAGTCAGATTCCTCTAGGAGCCGAACTCCTTCTGAACTTCTCCTTCAGTCAGATTCCTCCAGGAGCCGAACTTCTTCCAAACTTCTCCTTCAATCGGATTCCTCCAGCGGATTACTTTCAGATTTCAGCTAGCATTCCTTCCGAATGATTTTCTTTAGCCGTATTTTCTTTTGAAGTTCGAATTCCTTTAGAATTGATATATGTCAAAGTTTTTCATCAACTAATGCCTGCTTCCTCCAAACTTCGACTATTAAATCTCGACAAACGGGCACATCATGATAGACGATACCTCTCTCTCCGTAGCAAATGCCATGCAACCCTGAGCAGCCCACTACCAGATGGTTATGGTTGTCACTATCAGTCTGCTACAGGTGATATCTCTCTTTCTTCGTAACAAATTTCACTCGACCTCGAGCGGTCCACTACCGAATGATTATGGCTATTACTATCAGTCTGCTACAGGCTCTATCTATAAAGAGGGATCGTCCAGATATATTTTCTCTAAGCTCTTTTCTCCTTTCCAAAAATTCTGCTAAGTTCTTTCCTGAGCACTCCATTTCTGTTGGCTAGAGGAGCTGACATGATCGTTGGAGGGTCCTGCCGGAGCCACCACCACCAACTCCGGGTGAGATTTTATTTTGCAAGTCACCGATGATGACCTCTTCTTCCTCAACTCCAGCTCGATCCGATGTCGATCAGATTCTACACCAATAGGATTAGCGCTATAAGGAGGGCCTGAACCTCCGAGGTATCCTTGTTCTTAAAGGAGTGCTCAGTCGATCCTATGGATCTTCTTTTTTAAAGTTCATCTCCATCCTCTTCCTCAATCCGTCGGTCCATCTCCCATAATTTCTGATCAAGGACGTCATCTCGATCATAAATTTTTGAAGGCTTCCGACTATAGATGGGGAAGGTCTCTTCTAGAGAAGAATAATGATTCGAACGAGGATCCTCTACTCTTTGTTTCTCCTTCCCAGGGATGATGGGTATGCTAGCCCAAGTACTCTTCCTTAGGGCCAGTTTCTGACATTTCGATGGTGGGTTTTCTGGCGGAACCTCCATCGGGGGTTGTCGCATGGCCTGCACCATTTCAGCGAGGCCTTGAACCCGCTGCATTAGCATGTTAAACTATTCTGGATCTACCATGGCCGTCGGTGGAGGAGGAGGTTGAAGCACCAGCGATAGAGCAGAAATGGATGAATTTGTCTCAAATCTGATGGTAGAAGCGGTAGATCTCTGGATAGTCTTCTTCTTTGGAGGTAGAATCTTATCCTGATTTGCAAGAGAGATCCTAGTTGGATGTCCACAATAGGCCCGACGTCCATAATGAGCTCGACGTCCACAATAAGCAACAAGTGTGGAAACCCAAGATCGGAACTCTTCCCTGAGCTTCAACCTTAATAGGAGATAAGATCTCCTTTAACCTCGGCTGAAGATAAGATCTCTCCTAAGCTTCAACTTCAACGTCAATAGGAGATAATATTTTCTTCAACCTTGACTGGAGATAAGATCTCCCCTAAATTTTAACGTTAACCTTAATAGAAGATAAGATCTCCTTCAACCTCGACTGGAGATAAGATCTCCTTTGAGCTTCAACTTCAACTTCAATAGGAGATAAGATCTCCTTCAACCTCGGCTGGAGATAAGATCTTCCTCGAGCTTCAACATCAATCTTAACATGAGATAAGATTTTCTTCAATCTCGATTGGAGATAAGATCTCCCCCGAGCTCCAATCCTTCAACAGGAGATATGATCTCCTTCAATCTCAGCTGGAAATAAGATCTCCTCCGAGCTTCAACATCAACATCAACAGGAGATAAGATCTCCTTCAATCTTGACTGAAGATAAGATCTCCTCCGAGCTTCAACTTTAATGTCAACAGGAGATAAGATCTCCTTCAATCTTGGTTAGAGATAAAATCTTTCTCGAGCTTCAATGTCCTCCTCAATAGGAGATAAGATTTTCTTCAACCTCGGCTGGAGATAAGATCTCCCCCGAGCTCCAATCCTTCAACAGGAGATAAGATCTTCAATCTTGACTGGAGATAAGATCTTCCCCGAGCTTCAATGTCAATATCAATAAGAGATAAGATCTTCTTCAACCTCGACTGGAGATAAGATCTCTCCCAAGCTTCAACTTCAACATCAATAGGAGATAAGATCTCCTTCAACCTTGGCTGGAGATAAGATCTCCTCCGAGCTTCAACTTCAACGTCAACAGGAGATAAGCTCCAACCCTTCAATAGGAGATAAGATCTTCTTCAACCTTAGTTGGAGATAAGATCTCCCCCGAGCTTCAACATTAATCTCAACAGGAGATAAGATCTCCTTCAATCTCGGCTGGAGATAAGATCTCCCTCGAGCTTTAACTTCAACTTCAATAGGAGATAAGATCTCCTTTAAACTCGGTTGGAGATAAGATCTCTCCCAAGCTTCAACGTCAACCTCAATAGGAGATAAAATCTCCTTCAACCTTAACTGAAGATAAGATCTCTCTTGAGTTTCAACTTTAACTTCAATAGGAGATAAGATCTCCTTCAACCTCGACTGAAGATAAGATCTCTCCCGAGCTTCAACTCTAACATCAACAGAAGATAAGATCTTCTTCAACCTCGGCTGCAGATAAGATCTCCCCCAAATTTTAACATCAACCTCAATAGAAGATAAGATCTCCTTCAACCTCGGCTGGAGATAAGATCTCCTTCGAGCTTCAACTTCAACTTCAATAGGAGATAAGATCTCCTTCAACCTTGGCTGGAGATAAGATCTTCCTCGAGCCTCAAGATCAATCTCAACAGGAGATAAGATTTTCTTTAATCTCGACTGAAGATAAGATCTCCCCCGAACTACAACCCTTCAATAGGAGATAAGATCTCCTTCAACCTCGGCTGGAGATAAGATCTCCTTCGAGCTTCAATGTTAACGTCAATAAGAGATAAGATCTCTTCAATCTCGGCTGGAGATAAGATCTCCTTCGAGCTTCAGCTTCAATATCAACAGGAGATAAGATCTCCTTCAATCTCAGTTGGAGATAAGATCTCCCCCGAGCTTCAACATCAACATCAATAGGAGATAAGATTTTCTTCAACCTCGGCTGGAGATAAGATCTCCCCCGAGCTCCAACCCTTCAATAGGAGATAAGATCTTCAATCTCAGTTGGAGATAAGATCTCCCCCGAGCTTCAATGACAACATCAAAAGAAGATAAGATCTCTTTCAACCTCGGTTGGAGATAAGATCTCTTCTGAGCTTCAACTTTAACATCAACAAGAAATAAGATCTCCTTCAACCTCGGCTGGAGATAAGATCTTTCCTGAGCTTCAACTTCGACGTCAATAGGAGGTAAGCTCTAACCCTTCAATAGGAGATAAGATGTCCTTCAACCTCGACTGGAGATAAGATCTCTTTCGAGCTTCAATATCAATCTTAACAGAAGATAAGATCTCCTTCAATCTAGACTGGAGATAAAATCTTCCTCGAGCTTCAACTTCAACTTCAATAGGAGATAAGATCTCCTTTTAAACTCGGTTGGAGATAAGATCTCCCCCGAGCGCGCTTCAACGTCAACCTCAATAGGAGATAAGATCCCCTCCTTCAATCTTGACTGGAGATAAGATCTCTCCTGAGTTTCAACTTTAACTTCAATAGGAGATAAGATCTTCTTCAACCTCGGTTGGAGATAAGATCTCCCTCGAGCTTCAACATCAACTTCAATAGAAGATAAGATCTCCTTCAACCTCAGTTGGAGATAAGATTTTCCTCAAGCTCCAATTCTTTAATAGGAGATAAGATCTCCTTCAACCTCAGCTGGAGATAAGATCTCCTTCGAGCTTCAATGTCAACCTCAATGGGAGATAAGATCTCCTTTAACCTTGACTGGAGATAAGATCTCCCTCGAGCTTCAATATCAACCTCAACAGGAGATAAGATCTCCTTCAACCTCGATTAGAGATAAGATCTCTTCCGAGCTTCAACTTCAACTTCAACAGGAGATAAGATCTTCTTCAACCTTGGCTGGAGATAAGATCTCCCTCAAACTTTAACATCAACCTCAATAGGAGATAAGATCTTCTTCAACCTCGATAAGAGATAAGATCTTCCCCGAGCTTCAACCTGAGTGGGTGTAGTGTCCGAAAAAAGATTTCGATCGAACTCCTCCAGTGGATGAGCCCCTTTTGGACTCCCTCCAGCGATCGAACCCCAGTCAAACTCCTTCAAACAATCGAATGCCTCCAGCGGCTGAACCTCTTTCGAACTCCTACAGTGGCTGAACTCCATCCGAACTTCTCCATTAGCCAGACTCCTTCTAGACTTCTCCATCAGTCGAACTCCTTGCAGACTTCTTTTTTGGTCGGACTTCTCCATCAGTCGAACTCCTCTCAGACTTCTCCTTCGGTCGGACTTCTTCATCAATCGGACTCCTCCTAGACTTTTCCTCCAGTCGGATTCCTCTAGGAGTCGAACTTCTTTTGAACTTTTCCTTCAATCAGATTCCTCCAGGAGTCAAACTTCTTTCGGACTGCTCCTTCAATCAAATTCCTCTAGGAGTCAAATTTTTTTCAGACTTCTCCTTCAGTTGGATTCCTCTAGGAGCCAAACTTCTTTTGGACTGCTCCTTCAATCAAATTCCTTCAAGAGCTAAATTTTTTTCGAACTTCTTCTTCAGTCGAATTCTCCTTTCGAACTTCTTCTTCAGTCGAATTCCTCCAGGAGTCAAACTCTTTTCGAACCTCTCCTTCAATCGGATTTTTTCAGGAGCTGAACTCCTTCCAAACTTCTCCTTCAGTCAGATTTCTCCAGTGGATTACTTCTAAATTTTAGCTAGCATTCCTCTCGATTGATCTCCTCTAGCCGTATTTTCTTTAGAAATCCAAACTCCTCTGAAAGTGATATATGTCAAAGTTCTTCATCAACCAATGCCTGCTTCCTCCGAACTTCGACTATTAAATCTTGATGAATGGGCACATCATGACAGGCCACACCTCTCTATAGAAAACCCCATGCGACTCTGAGTGATCGACTATCAGATGGTTATGGCTATCACTATCAGTTTGCTATAGGCGACACCTCTCTCTCTCTCTTCGTAACAAACCCCACTCAATCCCAAGTGATCCACTACTAGATGATTGCGGCTGTCACTATCAGTCTGCTACAGGCTCCATCTATAAAGAGGGACCCTCCAGATATGTTTTCTCTAAGCTCTCTTCTTTTTTCCAAAAATTTTGCTGAGTTCTTTCCTGAGCACTCTATTCCTATTGGCCAGAGGAGCTGACTTGATCGTCAGAGGATCCTATCGGAGCCACCACCACTGACTTCGAATGGAACTTTATTTTGCAGGTCATCGATGGTGACCTCTTCTTCCTCAACTCCAGCTCGATCCGACATCGATCAGATTCTACACCAATATTTATCGATAATCTATCTCGGTATAGGTATGTGTACTTGATACGACATAAGTTTGAAGCCATTGAAAAATTTAAAAAATTCAGACATGAAGTAGAAAAGCAAACTAAAAAGCCCATTAAGGTTCTTCGATCAGATTGAGGAGGTGAATACCTTACTCAAAAATTTCTGAACTATCTCAAGGATAATGGTATAGTCTCATAATGGACTTCGCCTAAAATGTCTCAACTTAATGGGATTTTAGAATGAAGAAAACTCTATTAGATATGGTCTGTCCATGATGAGCTTCATGGATCTTCTAGAGTTTTTTTAGGGACATAGTTTAATAGGGTTTCATCTAAAACCATTCCTACCACATTGTATGAGATATGGCATGGTAAGAAGCCAAGTTTGAGTCATCTCAGAATTGGAATTGTCCAACGGTGGACAAGTTAGAGTCTAGGTCCGCTAAAGAGTTATTAGGGTATTACTTCTATCTTTCGAAAAACCATAAGATGATTGTGGGTTGACACGTTATTTTACTTGAAAAATAGTTTGTTCAAGATGATGGCATCAGAAGATATATTTGACTCGAGGAGAAAGTCTCCATAGAGCAATGAGCCAAGGAACCTCAGGAACCCAGTTAGTTAGAGCCAATCCATAATTCACTACCTCCTCCATCTTGTAGGTCAAATAGAATTTTTCATCCTCCTAAAGGTACTTAGGTGCTATTTTTGAGGAAGTAGAGAAAATGTTCCTCATGGAAAATGGGTTCATGGTGATGATCCCAGAATCTATGATGAGGCAATATCAGATATCGACTCCGAGAAATGATTAGAGACGATAAAGTTAGAAATTGACTCGATGTGCTCGAATCAAATTTGGATCTTGGTAGATCCACCTGAAGGTATGGTACCTATTGGGTGTAAATGGACTTTCAAGAGAAAGATATGTGCAGATGAAAATATAGAGATATTCAAAACTAGGCTAGTGGCGAAAGGATATCAGGTTACCTTCTCATCAGCGGCCATCATCCGCACATTGCTTGCCATTGTAGTATATTTCAATTACAAAATATAGCAGATGGATGTGATAATGGAGTTCATAATTGGATATCTTAAGGTAGATATTTATATGGAATAGCCATTTGTTTTCACATCCAATGATGGTGATCATAAAGATCTGAAAGCTGCAAAGGTCCATCTATGGACTCAAGCAAGCATCTTGGAGTTGGAATGCTGGATGTAATCAAATCGTTTGATTTCATCAAGAATGAGGAGAAATCAAGTGTGTTCAAGAAGGTCAGTGGGAGTATTATTGTCTTCCTCATATTGTATGTGGATGACATCCTCCTGATTGGGAATGATATTCCCATGCTGAAATAGGTCAAAGTATGGTTATCTAAGAAATTTTCTATGACAGATCTAGGTAAGGCATCTTTCTTTTTAAGGTCTATAGGGATAGATTGAAGAGGATGCTGGGTCGTGATAACTGTTATCACATGATTGGATAAACCATTTATCCATTGTGATGATCTGACGACTAATCCAAGATTCTAATTAAGCCATGCATGCATCCGACCTCTATCAATATCCACTCGGGTCAGATCTGAAAGTCTCCTTCTGGATCTGATCTCTAAAGATCAGATCTGATGTCTTCCCATAGAACCTTCAAAACAAATTCCAAAGGCTGCACGTTCGTCTCACGAACACCATCATCTCTCACTGATCTTCACACCAACGGCACTTGATCTTTGCTTGCAGGTTTTGCCCAACTCTTAGGCATAAAGAAGAGAGAGAAGATCTGATGAGGGAGGTATGGAGATGAATATTTTGGCAAGGCTTCGCCATAGAGAAATCATAATCCACAACAGCTTGCGTAGAGCCCTATTTATAGACCTAGTCAAGAGTCCCTTTGCATATAACTTTGAATAGGTCAAAGTTTAACATGCAGAAGGACTCCTCCATGGTCTCCACATCTCACACCATATTTTCTCTATACTTTTTCGCACAAAACTTAGAAATATGGTGTGGAATAAAGGATAAGGTGAGTAGATGGTGCAAAGTCTTATCTCCCTAGACATTTGAATCAAATTTAAATGTTTGACCAGTCAAATCAAATTTAAATGGGCGCCTTCTCTTATCCATCAGATGCGCATGCCATAAAGGGGTGTGCGCTCACAAACTCTACATAAATCCCATATGGACGTGAGCCCTCAGATAAATTCTAGGAGGCGCAAGTTATATCTTTTCTTTCCTGCATATTGGGTTAACTTTTGACCCTTGTCCTATTCCCATCTTATGGAATTAAGACAAAATCTTTTCAAGTCCCATCTAATGGATTTATGTCAAGTCCTAATCAAGTTAGAATAAGCCTTGATCAGATCAGGTTTTGGTCCAGTCAGATCAAGAAAAATTCATCTAGAATTTTTGGAAGAGGCTAGTCCAAATTTCATCTCATAATTTTAGGACAAGCCCTAATATGGCAAAGACAACCCTTGTCTTGTTCCCATCTTATGGGATTTAGGATAAGTCTTGATTAGGTCAGGACAAGATCTAGTTAGATCAAGATAAATCCCTGTAGAGTTTGCAGATAAGCCTTGTCCAAATAGTTTCATAAATTAGCAGGTCTTGTCTTATTTCCATCCGATGGATTAGGACAAGCCTAGATCAAGTTAGGACAAGACTTTTCTGATCTAGATAAGTTTTAGTCAGACTAGGACAAATTCATACAAGGCTCCTGGATAAGCTAAATCCAATTTGGCTCAGTCGAGATGATTCAGAAAGATTACAGAAGAAGAATGTTAGGCTCAATCGTATGCTAGCATGATTTTTTTGAACCTAATTAGATCTAATCCAAATAAATCAAACTAGGTTAGCTCAATAGATGACATCCAGATCCAAACCCTTATTTGTGTGATCCAGTTAGATTCAATTCTGTATGGTAATGGGATATATCATGATCTCCATCATCAACATCATCGAAATATCTTTTGATAGATCAGAACTCTTTCGATTCATCCAATTAGAATTATCGATCATCAAGACAATTCTAATTGATCTCAAAATCCACTAGTGACACCTAGCGGTATATGGTGGCAACCCAATAGAATCAAATAGCAAACCTCTCAATGTAGCTATCTGTGTGATTGGGTTCTTCTATCATGTGCTCTAATGGAATTAGGGTTAAGGTGAACTCGTCAAACCCAACACCCATCATATGAATGAATCATTCAATTCAAGTCTGATGTGAATCCCTAATAGAAACTCCTTTCTATTATTTCACACTACCATAGCCATGGGTTTTAGGACTCAATCTTATGATCATTATAGGACTACTCCTCTTCTATCGAGGTTGATAGATCCCATCTTGGTGTGATCTAATTTCTATAATGAACATGCTATAATCAACATACACCTCAGAATTTCGAATGGCTAGGAGATCGAGTTATGGTGTAGTCAAACTATAACACCCTCAAGATGAACTGCTGATGCACCTCAGATCAAAGAACCAGACACATGCTGCAGCATTGAACTAGTCATCGACGAGAAGATAGGCTTTCTTATGACTGCTCGAGGTGGTCACGCTCAGTGCCCTCATTCTCTAATGAGCATCTATACTTTCGCTCCGATATCTCTACACCATAGACTCAAGACTTATCTATCCTAAGAAAGTGATCATACACCGATCTTTCGAATCTATCATCATTCTCATGATGATCCTACGATCGGAAGCAATTTATGAGTTAATTATGATAACACATGCCTTAAATTCTCAACTCTTGAGAATATGTGTTATTATGCTTATTAACTCAATGGATGTATCATAGACATTTTAATACATAATGTGATAGAATAAATAATTTTTTAATTAATTTTAAGTCAAAATTATAAAAATATCTCTAGAAAGTATTTAATAAGTGTCAACCAATCTGGCTTCTAGGGCACACATCTAACAAACTTTCACTTAATCTAAAGCCAATTGGCTACAAGTCTAAGTCACATCTTCTCAAGGTGGGCTTGGATCTTCTACGGGCCTAAAGGTTTCATCAATAGGTCAACCGCATGGTCTGCGGAGTCAACTCCCTTAACCTCGATGTATCCTTCTTGAGGTAATTGTGGATTAGGTGAAACTATCTTCTTGGAACTCTTCCAAGTTATAGTACCACCAGTGCACAGAAACAAACTTTTAGACGTCAACTTTCGATCATCTTAATCAGATTTAAGGTCTGAGTCTGCATAACACTGGACCTAGAGTTCACCATGCTGAACCTCTTCAGCATATACCTCATGCCCAAATAGAATGTTCAGCCCCCCTCTTTTTCATATTTATCATGGTGGAATTTCATATGGAGGTGGTGCATAAAAAGTAGGGGATTTATAGATGTCAAACACCTATTTAGATGAGATAGGTTAAGGCTAGGTTTTAGTCTAGATTTAAACTCCTTTTGAATCTAAACTTTATCCAACCTATCCTTATCTTTATCCATCTAAAAAAGTGGCCGAACAAGGGCTCCGAGCATGGGAAGTATATGGAAGAAAAATTTATTTTGTTGCATAAAATGAAGAGTCCTTTTGTAGGTAGTCAACTAAGGTGAATAAGGAGATAAGTTAGGGTTTAATTTCAAAACTCTTTTGAATCAAACATAAATCAATATTATTCTTATCCAAATGGGAAGATAAGGTGGGGAATTTCAGATGAAAATCTTAAGCACAAACTCTTTCGTGCATTGGGAATTGAGTGTTGAGAGAATAGGTGGTGCTGGGAGTAGTCCAGCATTCTTGGACTCTAGGTTTTTGTCATCTAGTTTTAACCAAATCTAAGTTAATTAGAACTAAATAGATAAGACCAAATCCAATCTAATTAGGCATGAAATCAATTCAATTAAATTCTAATCAAATCAAGAATTGATCGAGTCCAAGTTTTGATCAAATCAAGAACCAATCTTCCTTAGTGATTAGGTCATCTGATAATCTAATCTGATCTAATCGAATTAAATTCAATTCGATTAGATTTGATTCAAACTTTATTACTTAATTAAATTAAGCTAATTAGTAATCTTATTGCTAACCAATCCTCCAATGATAGAGTCCCAGTCTAGTGGGACTGTTGATCATAGAGTCCCAGTCTAATGGGACTCTCGATCAACCATATGATCAGATAAGTACTTCTTTTGAGTGTGACCCTATAGGTTCGAGCTTAAGTCAATAGCATAGAAATAAATTTATGTACCAATCAAAGTGATCATCTAGTAATGGTATCCGACCTTTGGATAGACCGAATGTATATGAGGTAACATTCAGAACCTACTAGAATATGGTTACCGCATAATTCATCTCTTTGACCTCCATGTTTAAGATGACTCAGAGTTAAACTATTAATCCTTATCAGTATATTCATAATGTGTCTTAACCTAATTAGTCCTGTGACTCCTCATAAGAGCTACCTTGGCCAAGGCTTTGCTTAATTGAAATACAATGTGACACATCTATTAAAACTAGGAGTGGTCAATCCCATCTTGACTCACATACCAACTCCTCAAGTACTTGACTGTACCTAGAAATCTTTCATTACTAAATTAAAAATTCAAGTAGTTCAGCATCAAAGCATAGTTAGTTGCTTGAAAGTCACCATGGTGGTCTTAGGTTGGAGAGGCAATTATACCCATATCCCTTCGGAGCAAGTCTTGACAGCAGAATGCTTCGGAGTGGTCATATTCAGTGCAGATGTACTCTTACATCTCATCTGCATGCCATACCAGTATCTCCACACTCCTTGGTTAAGATGATAATCAACCTATAAGGCACAAAACGATCTATACTTGATATTGCTATCATCTTTGTAATAGCATATCATTTTGTCACAAATAGGTTTAAGGACTAAATGATAAATTCTTCTTTATCAATTTAAAATAATTCTAAGGACTTCATTACAATACAAGAGTTCGTTAGAAGATGCACATAATTTATGATTAAAAATATTAAATAATATTTTATTAATTAATAATTTACATATAAATATATAAATAAGCTCAACTATCAATAGGCTGATGATTGGCTTTGGAACATAATTTTCAATAACTCTCACTTGGACTAAAGCCAATCGGTAGAGTATCGTATACCTATCTTCGACTTGTGATCATTGAACTCCTTTACCGCAAGAGCTTTAGTGAATAAGTCAGCCATATTCTCCTTTTCATCGATCTTTTGAAGCTCGACATCATCTCAATCCATGATCTCTTAAATAAGATGGTTGCATCACAGAATATGCTTGGTCCACTGATGTACCTTTGGTTCTTTCATCTGAGCAATGGCTCTAGTGCTGTCGTAGTAGAGCAGGACTGGACCATCAAGAGAGGATACCACTCCAAGCTCGGTGATGAATTTTCTTAGCCACATAGCTTTCTTGATAACATCAAATATCGTGATGTACTCCACCTCACAAACTGAGTCGCCTATAGTGTGCTGTTTAAAATTTTTTCAACAGACAGCTCCACCATTAAGGATAAAAATATATCCTGATATATTTTTACTATTATCATGATTAGATTGAAAACTGGAGTCTGTAAATTCCATAAGCTTTAAATTTGACTGATCATAAACAAGCTACTGGTCCTTAGTATTTCTTAAATACTTATGGATGTTTTTCACAACCTTCTAATGGTACTTTCCTGGATCAAACTAGTATATGCTCACTACCCTTAGTGAGTATGCCACATATAGTCTCGTACATATCATGACATACATAATAAAATTCATTACCGAGGCATATGGTATTCTACTCATACACTCTCTCTTGAGATGTTATTGGATAATCTCTTTTTGAGAAAGAAATTTCATTGCCTATTGAAAGATAGCCCTTCTTGAAATTCTCCATGCTGAACCATTTTAGCATAGTGTTTATATACATGGACTGGGATAACCTAAGCAATCTTTTAGATCTATCTCTATAGATTTTTCATCCCTAGGATGTAGGATGCTTCTCCCAAGTCTTTCATGAAGAATTGAAATGATAGCCAAACCATTATTCTCTGTAATGCAGGGATGTCATCCATATACAACACAAAAAATTCAACCACGAAATCATTAGCCCACTTGTAAATGCTGGATTCCTCTCCATTCTTAATGAAGTAATATATTCTGATTATTTTATCAAAATGCATATTCTAACTCTGAGATGCTTGCTTCAATTTATAAATAGATCTCTAAAACTTGAACATCTTAGACTCATATGTGGATGTGAACTCTTTAAGTTATATCATATATCACTACTATAAAAAAGAACTACGACAGCAATTTGTAACCATTGCTGTAGCCCAAAATGAACCACTATCATAGCCTAAAAAATCATTGCTATAGGCTATAGCAGCGGTTATTTAACCGCTGCTACTGAAGCTATCACTGAAGCTCTATGGCAGCGGTTGTT
Source organism: Cocos nucifera (assembly GCA_006176705.1). NCBI lineage: Eukaryota > Viridiplantae > Streptophyta > Magnoliopsida > Arecales > Arecaceae > Cocos > Cocos nucifera. The sequence goes on along the minus strand of QRFJ01006172.1, from coordinate 18,358 downwards.
GCAGTGATTGTTTGAACTGCTATCATAGATAGCCTATTATAGTGGTTTGTAAACTGTTGTAATAGATCGACTTATAGTAGCGATTATGTAACCACTACCATAGGTAATCTATAGCAATAGTTTTTTAATCACTGCCATAGATCTAATGCAGCGGTTGACATCATTTGCAACAGAAACTTATGGCAGCGATTAGCACGGATATGACAATGATTATAAAATCATTATCGTAGATCTTGAATAATTAAAAAAATTAAAATTTTTATTTTTTTATATATTTTATCTGATAAATATAGATATATAATATGAAAAAATATAATAAACATAAAAATTATTTTGAAATGCTAAAATTTTATTACTAAATAAAATTTATTATAATATTTTTTTAAAAAATAAAATACATCAAAAGTCTCCTAAATCTACATTGTCATCATCATCATCAGGAGTCGAAGTTGGAGCCGGAGCTGGAGTTGGATTGGAGCTAGACCTGGAGCCAGAGCTGGTGCTGAGCCAGAGCCGGAGTTGGAGCTGGAGCTGGAATGTGGACCAACATATTCTCGAAGCCCATGACTTCAAAATGCATGCTGAGTATCGACATCATCTCTCACGATGCCCTTCAGATGAGATGCATGCTGCTCAGCCCGATCTATCTGCATCGTAGTATGATCTGCCCATGCTAATGCCTCCTCAAGCTCCTCCCGACTGACGACACCGAAAGTCTATGAGGAGATGCTCATCTTGGACCAGTAGCTCATCGGCATATGTCTGGACCTGCATCGAATCCTCCTAGAGTGCTCAAGCTCTAAGACCTGAGATAGATGGTCATGGGGCCCAGAGGTATCCGGGCCCTCGCTCGCAAGCGCATCTAACTGATCCTATAATTATAAATTAAAATAAAATTTTATAAAAAATACTATAATACTAATCATATATACTAATATATTTAATACTTATAAAAATATGTTCGATCGCGATGTTGATCGGCCTGTCCATCTTGTCTATGTGGCTGGATCGAAAGATCTCGCTATGGTTGGACATCACTCCATCTCTCATCAGTTATAACAAAGAACAACTTTGTTAGAAAGATAATGAAAATTATAAATTTAATTTATCTAGTAAGATTTAAAATTAATTACCTCTTTATACACACGATTGGCCATAGACTCGTGGTCTAGAGTGTGCGTATACTCATGGGCTGCATGGTTCTTCCTATTCTGATGGAAGGTAGACTAATAAATATTAAAATAAATAATAAATATTTAAAAAATATTTAAATAAAACTTTAAGTATATTAAAAAATTTAAAGTTAGAAATTTTACCTCGAACTCCTGGCTCCTCCAGTGTCTAACCATCCTCTCCCACTAACTCGGAGGACAGTCCTGTATCCAGGAAACAAGCTCCTCTAGAGTGTCTCATCGGTGCTCGAGCCATCCTTTAGAGCTTGACCTTATAACTCTGGTACAACTCTCCGATCTTCCTCAGTCGAAAATCTCAAGCCCTCTCATGATCGAGAAAGTCATACATTCTCTACACAAAGTTATCAAAAATCAGTTACAAAATTATTCTAATCAAACATATGTAGTGTAAATATATAAAATGCATAAATATAACTAAGATGTGCGTACTTACCCATATCTCCTCTCATATTTGATCCCTGACGATAGCATCCATCAAACGCCAGTCTCTGGGCTCTACGGGAATAATGTCTGACCGCCTCACAAGCACTCCAAAAAAGAAATGCATCTTCCATGCAATCTTCCCTACCGACTTCCTCTCCGCATCGTAATAGACCATCACCTAATGTTGGCGGTTCCACACGTGTGCTATACGTGTGGGACTGTGAAATATCCAACTGGATGATGCACCTGCAATGCAAATATGTCATGCAAATATATAAGTGTACATATACTATATAAAAAATAAAGTTGTACTAATATAATAAAAATGTACACTCAGATGCCTGCATAGTAGCATGTGTCTCAGATATAGGCGATGGTAGAGGCTCAGCTATCGATGGAGTAGATGCCATCGATGGAGTAGATGTTATCGATGGAGTAGATGCCGATGGTGGAGATCCCTGAGCAGTCGATACTAAGATGGATAGAGTATGCTCTGACTACTCTTCGAATGCTGAACCATGCGTAATCCATCGAGGGGCAGGGGTAAAAGCTAGATGGCATTTCGGTGCCATCATGACCTACAACATTAATGAATATTAATCAATATAACATGCTGAATAATAATATTAGTGTAGCATCAATAAATAGTCTCTAATATGTACACTAATCAATTGACGGGTCTATCATTATGCAATGCAATAAACAAAAGCAACAAGATATAAACATCCAAAAAATATTATGCAATAAATTCTATAACATGAATTATATTCATAAATAATTAAGGATGAGCAATAGTCCTAGATCCGATCTCCTATGCGAACCTTGGTGTTGAAGAAAAAATCCCAGTTTTCCGAATCAAGTTCGTTCAGATCTGATTGGATCAAGAGAGATATTTCAAAACTTTTTTTTTTGAATCCATATCAGATCTGAGATATTTCAGATTTGATTTTATAGATCTAATAAAATAAAAATAAATTAAAATAGATTTAATTTGTACCTTGTTGTTGGGTAATCAGATTATCCTGTGATGATCCTGTTGATTGCCTGAGGTTCTGGATCTCGCCATGCAAGTGCCTGGCCTCTACCAATATCCACTCAGGCTAGATCTAGAGATCTTCTCCTTCTTTATCACTTCTCCAAATATCAGATCTAAATCTGGTTTGGAGGATCTTCAAAACTTCTTTTAAAGATCGGGTATCGTCTCTTACAATAGTGCTGGCTTCTTCATTTCTCGTCATCTTTCTCTTGCCCGGATCGCACCAAACTGGAGCCCAAATCTTCTTGGGCGTAGAGAGGAGAGAGGGGACCTAAAGATGGCATGGAGGAGGGAGAGGAATAGTCTTGTGGCATGGGCAATGGTGTAAGCTTTTTGAAACTAGGCGCAGATAGGGTTTATATAGACCCTACTATGCCATGCAGTGCCACATCATCCCGGCCAATCATGTCACTTCGTGCAATCAGATCTAAATTTGATTGGTGGGATGACATTATCTGATTCAATCAGATAAGAGTCCCTCTAAATCATCCTTAGATGGCGCCTAAGACTAATCAAAGTCTAATCTTTGGCGCCACCTAGGTAGAAACCCCAAAGTAACTGGAGTCCTATCTGTATGGGACTCCAGGCACCTCTATCCATGGGTGCATGCCTCCCTAGGTGTGCACCCTTGGTCCATATGCTTTTTAGCAGGTTGACTGATCCAAAATCAATCTCCTATGGGTGCAAGACACATGGACAGATGTATGTATCAAAGGTCAACGTTTGACCAAAGTTAAAAGATAAGAATTAACAGGTGATGGAAAATGGCAGGTGTTATCTCAAATTTATCTTATAAATTAAAACAATCCTTTTTTGACTGGGATAGATTTCAGTCAGATCAAGTAAAGGTACTTGAGTGAGTATAAATATATTTGGCTCATTCGAGATAACTTAAAATGATAATTGAAAGAGAACATTAGGCTCAATCATGTGCTAGCACGATTTTATTGAACCTAACTGAATCTTATTCAAATCAATTGAACTGGGTTAGTCCAATTGATGATATCCAGATCCAAACCCTTATTTGTATGACCCAATTAGATTCAATTCCATATGGTAATGAGATATGTCGCGATCTTTATCATCGACATCACCGAAACACCTTTCAATGGATCAGAACTTTTTTGATTCAGACAATTAGAATGATCGATCATCCAAATCATTCTAATTGCTCCTAAAATCCACCAGTGACATCTAGCAGTATATAGTGGCAACCCATCAAAATTAAAAATGAACCTTTCGGTGCAGCTATCTATGTGATTAAGTTCTTCTATCTTGAGCCCTGATCAGATTAGGGTTAAGGTGAACTCATCAAATCCTAATTTTTATCATATGATTTAATCATTTGATTCAAGTTCGATGCGAAAATCTTAATAGAAACTCTTTCTATTATTTCACTCTATCATGGCCATGGGCTTATGGACTTGATTCTTATGATCATCATAGGGCTGCTCCTCATCTACCAAGGTAGATAGATTTTCTCTTGGTGCAATCCAATTCCTACAAAGAACATGCTATAGCCAACATACACCTCAGAGTTCTAAATGTTAGTGTGCCATAGAAGCCAGAATTGGCTGACACTTATAATACACTTCTAGGGATAAAATTATAATTTTGATTATAAATAATAAAATAGATTATTTTCTATCACATATGTGTATTTAGTGTCTGTGATACATCCCTTGAGTTAATGATAATGATAATTCTTATTTTCAAGAGTTGAAAATTTAAGACAAGAATTTTCATTATTAACTCATAAAATGCTCTTGACCATAGGATCATCATGAGGATGGTGATTGATCCGAAAGATTAGTGTACAATCGCTTCTTTATAGTAGATGAGTCTTGAATCTATGGTGTAGACACACTAGAGCAAAAGTACAGATACTCGTTAGGGAACGAGGGCACTGAGCGTGACCACCTCGATTAGTCATAAGGAAGCCTACCTTCTCGTCGATGATTGATTCAGAGCTATAGTGGTATGTCTGGTTCTTTGACCTGAGGTGCATCGGCGGTTCACCTTGAGGGTGTTATAGTTTGACTACACCATGACTCGATCTCCTAGCCATTTGGAATCCTGAGGTGTATGTTGGCTATAGCATGTTCATTGTAGGAATTGGATTGCACCAAGAGGAAATCTATCTATCTCGATAGAAGAGGAGCAGTCCTATGATGATCATGAGAATCAAGTCCATAAGCCCATGGCCATGGCGGAGAGTGAAATAATAGAAAGAGTTTTTATTAAGGTTTTCACATCAGACTTAAATCGAATGATTAAATCATATGATAGAAATTAGGGTTTGATGAGCTCACCTTAATCCTAATCTGATCGGGTCTCAAGATAGAAAAACTTAATCATACAAGTAGCTGCACCGAGAGATTCTTTTTCAATTTTGATGGGTTGCCACCATATACTGCTAGGTGTCATTGGGGGATTTTGAGAGCAATTAGAATAATTTAGATGATCGATCATTCCAGTTGTCTGAATTAGAAGAGTTCTGATCCATTAAAAGGAGTTTCGATAATGTCGACATATCCCATTACCATACAGAACCGAACCTAACTAGATCACACAAACAAGGATTTGGATCTAGATATCATCAACTAGACTAATCCAATTCAATTGATTTGAATTAGATTCAATTAGGTTTAAGAAAATCATGCTAGCACACGATTGAACCTAACATTCTCCTTTTTCTATCATTAAAAATTATCTCGACTGAGCCAAATATATTTGTACTCACTCAGGTATCTTTACTTGGTTTGACTGAAATTTGTTCAGGTCAGAAAAGGATTGTCTTAATTTATGAGATAAATTTGAGACAACATCTACCATTTTCTGTCACCTACTAATTCTTATTCTTTGACTTTGGTCAAACGTTGACCTTTGACCCTTGGACATCTGCCCATGTGTCATGCACCCATAGGAGAGACTTATTGACCAAGTCCACCTACCATTTGGTACATAAATAGAGGGTGCATGCCATACTACCATTTGGTACATAAATAGAGGGTGCATGCCTAGGATGGCATGCACCCCATGTGGATAAACACTGGAGTCCCATATGGATGGGATACCAGGTTGCTTCTTGGATTCAAACTAGGTGACCCTTACCTATAGAATTTGATCAGTCTAAGGTGCCATCTAAGGATGAATCTATAGAGCTCTCATCTAATTGGATCAGGTGATGTCATCCCATCAATTAGATTTAGATCTGATTGCATGAAGCAACGTGATTGGCTAGGATGATGCAGTATTGCATGATGCAGCAGGGTCTATAAATAAACCCTGTCTGTGCCTAACCTAAAAAAAAGTTTCTCTTAGCCCACACCCCGAGGCTGCCCCTCTCCCTCCTTCATGCCATCTTCTGGCCCTCTCTCTCCTCTCCATGCCCAAGGAAGTTGGGCTTCAGTTTGGTGCGATCCAGATAAGAAAAGGCTGACGGGAAAGGAAGAAGGCAGCACTGCTGTAGAGATGACTGTTAATCTTCAGAAGGAGTTTTGAAGATCCTCCAAATCAGATCTAGATCTAATTTTTGAAGAAAAAAAAGAGAAGAAGAAGATCTTCAGATCCAGTCTGAGTGGATATCGATAGAGGTCAGGCGCTTGCATGGCTAGATCCAGAACCTCAGGCAATTAGTAGGATCATCAAAGGATAATCGGATTATCCAAAATAAGGTAACATTAATTTAGATTTAATTTAATTTAATTTTATTATTTATCAAATCATAAAATTAGATTTGAAAAATGTTAGATCTGATTTGGATCTAAGAGAAAATTTTTGAAACATGCCTATCGATCCAATCAGATTTGAATGAACTTGACCCAAAAAATCTGATTTTTTCTTCAACTGGTATCAGAGCCTATGTTGCATAAAATTTATTTAGATCTGGTTTAATTTAATAAATTAGTAATTTTAGATATCACATGAGATATAATTAGATCTAAAATCAAAAAATTAAAAAATTAAAATTAATTAATCTAGATCTAAAATGTATGAGATACATAACTAGACTAGGAATAGAATTATTCTATGTATAGTCTAGTATAATTATAATTTTTATTTCATCAATTATGATTTTGAGTTCTATTTATTTACTATTTTTTAATCTTATAAATGTTATAATTAGATCTAAAAATAGAAAATAAATTAAGTTTAATTTAGGCATATGAGATATGATAGTTGCATGTTTAGGCTAGTTGTAAAATAGTTCAACAAAAGGTCTAGATTAAATTTTATTTGATGTGATCAAATTTAAATTTAATTTTTTAGATAATTATGAGATAATTTATATTTAAAAAATATGCATGATATGATGTATGCAAAAATATATTTTAATTAGATCAATTTTTATACGAGATATATGTTTAGATCTAATTAGTTTTATAGATTAGTTGTGTTTCTGATTAAGGCATTCTCCTTGGCCGTTCGATCATAAGAACAAAGTAGGATTTAAAGACCCTCTCCTCTCATTCGATGGGATGTTCTTATGATGTGTAGGGGTGCTGCACGTTCGTCCTTAATCAAAAATTGAAAACTTATTTTCTGCAAAATCCTAGATCCTGAAACCCTAGGATCTTATTTACATGTTTTGTTTATGAATCCTAAACTTAATTAAGAATTAAGATTATGAAATATTAATTAGGTCTAAAATTGAGAATTTCATATCTAAGACATATACATAATATTAGGTTCGGACTTGGGTAGCCTAATTAGGTCTAGCGGTTGATCAAACCGAATCAAGAGTTGGTTAGATAGGATCAACACTGCTAAAATTGATCAGCCTAACAGGATTAAGTCTGGGTCAAGATCGACTCACATGACTGATCGATCAAGCTAAGACCTAATTAGGCTTAGTGGTTAGATTCTGGATTGTAGGCTAATCCAATTGGTTCTGGCTCAATAATTTGGTGTCTAAATAAGTTTGGTAGATACGATCGATTGGTTTTTAATTAAGAGCTACTCGACTCGAATGTGTTCTTGTCGAGTTAATGGCATATCCCTTCCACTAATCTCACTTACCTATCCATGTTTGTTGGCTCAGTTCTGATCTGAGGTGGTCAATAATCCGAGCTAACCCATGCCATTAGGTTAGTCATAATGGTTATGACTATGTCAAGTCTAGTTTAATGAGATTTAAATCAAATCTTCCTAAGAAAACATTAAGTCTAAGGTCTTCCACCATTATAGATGTGCGGGCCCTTTCCAAGGTTGATTGTTCTCGGTTGGTTACAGTGGCTCAGTTGCACCAAAAAGATGCAACCATGTCTATTAGGCATTGGATGCTACAGGCTGGAGGATGGATTGGGCTCAATATTCTGGATATGGTGAGAGACTCAATTTAGAATCCAATCTATGCAAATGGTGGGTCTGACTTAACTAAGGAGTGGATCAATATTTCAGACATGGTGAGATTCATGAATTAGAAATCAAGTTTGGATGCATCATGATTAGAGAATCATTGAATAAGAGTTATTCACTCATTGGCTAATTCATGACCAATAACTATTAGGTGAGGTGATGAGTCAGTTTGTGGGACCGTACCATCCACTAGAAATCAGTAATCGTGAAAATTTTTGCATCTTTACAGAGGAAGCGTAGGGATCTGAGAAAATAGTGAAAGCTAATTTATTTAAAAATAAAATTTTTAAACAAATTGGTTAAGTCTTAATTATAATATCTAACTAGAAACTTTAACTCTCTACAGAAAAATGTCTGCATCCAACCCACTAGCACGCATCCTGGACACCCATAGACTGATCGAACCAAATTACAAGAATTGGCTCCGAAACATTAAAATCATTTTGGGTTTTGAGAAGTTAACTCATGTATTGGATCAGAACCCTTCTACCTTACCAGCTCGTCCATCCACTGAGTAGAGAGCATCTCTGAAAAAATGGACGGACGAAGATAATAAGGCCAGATACTACATGTTGGGCTCGATGTCTGATGAACTTCAGCACCAACATGAAGATATTAGGACTGTCCATTAAATGTTGGCTCACCTATAGGAGAAGTTTGGTGAACAGAGTCACGCAGTCAAGTATCAAGTCACTAAACGACTTTTTAAGGCTAAGATGCATGATGGGCAGTCAGTCCAAGTGAAAGAAAATCCTGATTTTCTGGTCCAGGTTCGTTCAGATCTGATCAGATCAAGAGATATATTTTAAAAATTTTTCTCTTGATCCTAATCAGATCTTGATATGTTTTAGATCTGATTCTTATTATTTTAATAAAATAAAATTAAAGATAAATTAAATCAAATTTAATTTACCTGATCTGGGTAATCCTATTACCCTGTTGATGATCCTATTTGCAGCGGAAGGTTCTGGATCTTAGCCATGCAAGCGCCTGACCTCTACCAGTATCCACTCAGGTTGGATCTAGAGATCCTCTTCTTCTCTATCACACCTCCAAAAATCAGATCTGAATCTGATTTGGAGGATCTTCAAAACTCTTTTGAAGATGAGCAGTCGTCCTTTGCAGCAGCGCAGCCTTCTTATTTTTGATCGCCTTTCTTTGATCTGAATCGCACCAACCAGGGTCCAAAACTCCTTTTGGACGTGGAGAGCAAGGGGAGAAGAGACTATGGCATGGAGAAGGAGGGGAGAGGCAGCCTTGGGGCGTGGGGTTTCTCAATTGAATTGCTTAGAATCTGAGTTGGGCACAGGGTCTTATTTATAGACTAGCTGTGATCCAACTCCTCTTCTTCCCAACCAATCACAACCCTTTGTGAAATCAGATCTAAATCTGATTGGTGGGAATAGAGACCCCTGGATTCCTCCTTAGAGGGCGCCTAAGACCAGTCAAAGTTGGTTCTTAGAAGAACTCTAATTGGAATCCAAAAAGGAGATGGAGTCCTTGTCCAACAAGGACTCCTAGGCGCCTCCAACTTGGGCACACGCCTAGGGTGGCGTGCGCCCTTCTCCTTGCCAGGTTCTGGCAGGGGGACAGGCCCCCACCAGCTCTCCAATAGGTGCATGACATGTGGTCAAAAGTCAAAGTATCAATGGTCAATGTTTGACCAGTCAAAGGTAGACTTTTGACCAAAGTCAAAGAACAAGAAATGGCAGGTGACCAAAAATGGCAGGTAGTGTCTTACAAATAAGACAACCTTTTCTGACTTGGACAACCTCCTGTCAGACCATATGAAGGCCTCTGTTTGAGCACAAACTCCTTTGGCTCAGACAGGACAACTTATTTATGATAGCAAAAGAAGAACGTTAGGTTCAATCGAGTGCTAGCACGATTTCCTTGAACCTAATTGAATCTCATTCAGATCAATTGAACTAGATCAGTTCAATTGATGATCACCAGATTCAAACCCTTATTTGTGTGACCCAGTTAGGTTCAGTTCTGTATGGTAATGGGATATGTCATGATCTCTATCATCGACATCATCGAAACTCCTTTCGATGGATCAGAACTCTTCTGATTCGAACAGCTAGAATGATCGATCATCTAAATCATTCTAATTGCTCCCAAAATCCACCAGTGACACCTAGCAGTATATGGTGGCAACCCATCAGAGCTGAATGCGAACCTCTTGGTGCAGCTACCTGTGTGATTCAGTTCTTCTATCTTGAGCCCCGATCAGATTAGGGTTAAGGTAAACTCGTCAAACCCTAGTCTCTGTCATATGATGTAATCATTCGATTCGAGTCCAATGTGAAAATCTAAATAGAAACTCTTTCTATTATTTCACTCTGCCATGGCCATGGGCTTCTGGACTTGATTCTCATGATTCATCATAGGGCTGCTCCTCTACCACCGAGGTAGATAGATTCCATCTTGATGCCAATCCAGTTCCTACAATGAACATGCTATAGCCAACATACACCTCAGGGTTCCATATGGCTAGGAGACCGAGTAATGGTGTAGTCAAACTATAACACCCTCAAGGTGAACTGCCGATGCATCTCAGGTCAAAGAACCAGACACACTACTGCAGCATCGAGTCAGTCATTGACGAGAAGGTAGACTCCCTAATGACTACTCGAGGTGGTCACGCTCAGTGCCCTCGTTCTCTAACGAGTACCTGTACTCTCGCTCCGGTGTCTCCACACCGTAGACTCAAGACTCATCTACTAAAGAGAAGCGATTGTACACCAACCTTCCGGATCAATCACCATCCTCGTGATGATCCTATGGTCAGGAGCAATTTATGAGTTAATAATGATTATTCATGTCTTAAATTTTCAACTCTTGAAAATATGAATTATCATTACCATTAACTCAAAGGATGTATCACAGACACTAAATACACATATGTGATAGAAAATAACCCATTTATTGATTTTAGTCAAAATTACAATTTTGCCCCTAGAAGTGTATTACAAGTGTCAGCCAATTCTGGCTTCTAGGGCACATATATCTAACAATCTCCCACTTGTCCTAAAGCCAATTGGCTACAAGTCTAAGTCCCATCTTCTCAAGGTGGGCTTCAAACTTCTGCTGGCCCAACGGCTTTGTAAGTGGGTCTGCCACATTATCTATGGAGTTGACTCTCTTGACCTCGACGTAACCCTTTTCGAGGTAATCGTGGATGGGGTGGTATCACCATTTGCTTGGAACTCTTCCAGCACAAACAGTCTGTCAGATGTCGACTTTCGATCATCTATATCGGACATGAAGTCCGAGTCTGTGTATCCCTGGACTTGGAGTTCTTCGTTACCAAAGACCAAGCATCATATCCTTAGTTCTTCTCAAGTACTTAAGGATACATTTCACAGAAGTCCAGTGTTCTTCACCTGGATTTGACTGATATCTGCTTGTGACACTCACAGCATGGGCTATATCAGGTCGTGTACATAGCATGGCATACATGAGGCTCCCTATTGCAGAAGCATAAGGGATCTTGCTCATGCATTCTATTTCCTCAGGTGTGCTGGGGCACATCTTCTTGGAAAGATGAATACCATGTCTGAAGGGTATTAATCCCCTCTTAGAGTTTTCCATACTAAACCTCTTTAGTACTTTCTCTATGTACATCTTCTGTGAAAGTCCTAGCATCCTATTCGGTCTATCCCTATAGACCTTAATTCCTAGAATAAAGGATGCTTCACCTAGGTCTTTCATGGAGAATTCCTTGGACAACCACATCTTGACTGATGTCAACATGGGAATATCATTCCCAATAAGGAGGATGTCATCCACGTACAATACGAGGAAGACAACAGCGCTCCCACTGACCCTTTTGAAAATACATGGTTCCTCTTCATTTTTGATGAAACCAAACTTTTTGATCACATCATTGAAATGAGTGTTCCAGCTCCGAGATGCTTGCTTAAGTCCATATATGGACCTTTGCAGCTTGCAAACCTTGTGATCAGTATCACTGGATGTGAAACCTAGCGGCTGTTCCATATAGATATCTTCCTCAAGATATCCATTTAGGAATGCCATTTTCACGTCCATTTGCCATATTTCATAATCAAAATAGGCTGCAACAGCAAGCAATGTGCGGATGGATTTTAGCATAGCTACTGGGGAAAAGGTATCCTGATAGTCTATGCCTTCGCATTGACTATAACCTTTTGCCACCAATCTAGCCTTGAATGTCTCCACATTTCCATCTGCACCAATCTTTCTCTTGAAGATCCATTTACATCCAATAGGTACTATACCTTCTGGTGGATCTACCAAGGTCCAGACTTGGTTTGAGTGCATCGAGTCAATTTCTGACTGCACATTTCTCAGAGTCGATATCTGATATCATAGGTTTTGGGATCATCACTGTTGGTGCAGAAATCCATCCTCGCCGGAGGTTGCCGAAATCGAGGCAGCAGAGGTCACCGCCGGGGACCTGCAAAATGAAGTCCCGTCTGGAACCGGTGGGGGGGTGGCTCCGGCAGGACCCTCCGACGGTCAAGTTAGTTTTCGGCCAACAGTAATGGAGTGCTCGGAATGAGTTCCGGAGCTTAGAGATGAGGAGGAGAGCTTAGAGAGTCGAGAGTTCAGAGAGCTTAGCCTTAGCGTGTCGGGAGGGTCCTTTATATAGTGGAGCTTGATGGTGACAACTGCAGCCGCGTGCTGGCGGGCCGCTCGAGGTTCGGCGGAGTCAGTCTCACTGGTGCCGTGTGCGGCGGATTGAGGGTGACAGCCATCGCCGCCTGACAGTCGGCGGATTGAGGGTGACAGCCATCGCCGCCTGACAGTGGGTCGCTATCGGCCTGCGTGATGGTTGCAGAGCTTGCCGAATGAAGGGTTGAAGGCCTTCGTCGTGTGCCCATTTCGGAGGAGTTCGGGCTCCTGAAGAGGAAGATAGGAGGGAGTTCGGCTCCCATAGGCGTCTGGCTGGAGGTATGCAGCTAAGGCTCGTCCGCTGAAGAGTTCGGCTGCTGAGAATCCGAAGCTCGGCCGTTTGGGGTTCGGCCGGCTGTTGGACTTCGGCTGAGGCTTGGACACTTGAGAGTTCGGTAGGAGCTCGGTCGGCCGAAGGCGATGAGGGCGACCGCTGAGGAGTTCGGCCGAGGGACGAGCTGAGAGAGGACTTCATTGAAGCTCGGCCGCTTGGAGTCGGTCCGAAGGAGTTCGGCCGTGGGGAGTCCGAAGGAGTTCGGCCGCCCAGGAAGTTCGGTCTCGACGCTGGGAGTCCGGAAGAAGCTCGCTTGGAGTCCAGCTCGGCCGTCAGGAAGTTCGGCTGGCGGTGGGAGTTCGGCCCGGAGCCTGGCGCTGGGGAGTTCGGCAGCTAGGTAGTTCGGCCCGGACCTTGGCGCAGGGGAGTTCGGCCTCTAGGCAGTTCGGCCCGGACCTTGGTGCAGGGGAGTTCGGCCTCTAGGCAGTTCGGCCGTGGTAGGGGCTCGGCCTGGCGCCTGGCGCTAAAGCTCTTCAGCGGCTACTGGTTACATTGGGCTGAGCGTCGGGCCGGGCTTCGGCAGGAGCGGGATTTATCCCCAACAGTAGCCCCCCCACTCCCGAGTTCAAAAATTGAAGGAAGGGAGTACCAAAACAGGCGACTGCCGAAGTCTTCTTCCAGGCTCCGCATTTGTTGCAGCTGAAGCTCGGGGGAGGTCTCATCTCCAGCCAATATTGACGCTGAAGTTGAGGCTGAGGCTTGGGGGAGACCTCATCTTCCAGTCGATGTTTGGAGTTGAAATGGAACTCGTTTCCAGCTAAAGTCGATGAAGCTGATGTTGAAGCCGAAGTAAATCTCGCCTCCTACGGTCGAGGTCGGATTTGAGCTCCTCGGGGGCGACATTGTCTTCATCAGCTGAAGTTGACTCGAGGGAGACCTCCTCTCTTGCAGCCGAGGTTGAAGTGCGCGCTCGGGGGAGATCTTATCTCCTGCAGCCGAGCTTCTTCGGGGGAGATCTCGTCTCTAGCCGAGGTTGGTGCTCGCGTTAGGACGAGGTTCTCCTCCTGTTCCTAACCGAGGTTGTTCACGGTCGCTCGGGAGAGATCTTATCTCTAGCCGAGGTTGTCAACGGTCGCTCGGGAGAGATCTTATCTCTAGCCGAGGTTGGTGCTCGCGTTAGGACGAGGTTCTCCTCCTGTTCCTAACCGAGGTTGTTCCGGTCGCTTCCGCTCGTCGGGAGAGATCTTATCTCTAGCCGAGGTTGATTCGATCGCTCGGGAGAGATCTTATCTCTAGTCGAGGTTGGTGCTCGTGTTAGGACGAGGTTTCTCCTCCTGTTCCAATCGAGGTTGTTTCACGGTCGCTCAGGAGAGATCTTATCTCTAGCCGAGGTTGCCAACGATCGCTCGGGAGAGATCTTATCTCTAGCCGAGTTGGTGCTCGTGTTAGGATGAGGTTCTCTCCTGTTCCTAACTGAGGTTGTTCACGATCGCTCAGGGGAATCTTATCTCTAGCCGAGGTTGTCAACGGTCGTCGGGAGAGATCTTATCTCTATCCGAGGTTGGTGCTCGTGTTAGGATGAGGTTCTCCTCCTGTTCCTAACCGAGATTGTTCCGGTCGCTCGGGAGAGATCTTATCTCTAGCCGAGGTTGATTCGATCGCTCGGGAGAGATCTTATCTCTAGCCGAGGTTGGTGTCGTGTTAGGATGAGGTTCTCCTCCTGTTCCTAACGGACGGTTGTTCACGGTCGCTCAGGAGAGATCTGGTCTCTAGCCGAGGTTGTCAACGGTCGCTCGGAGAGAGATCTTATTGCTCAGCCGAGGTTGGTGCTCATTTAGGAACGAGGTTCTCCTCCGTTCCTAACGAGGTTGTTTCCGATCACTCGGGAGAGATCTTATCTCTAGCCGAGGTTTGATTCGGTCGCTCGGGAGAGATCTTATCTCTAGCGAGGTTGGTGCTCGTGTTAAGGCACGAGGTTCTCGCTCCTGTTCCTAATCGAGGTTGTTCACGGTTCCGTCCGAGAGATCTTATCTCTAGTCGAGGTTGTCACACGTCGTCGTGGAGAGATCTTATCTCTAGCCGAGGTTGGTGCTCGCGTTAGACGAGGGTTCTCCTCCTGTTCTAATCGAGGTTGTTCACGGTCGCTCAGGAGAGATCTTATCTCTAGCCGAGGTTGTCAATGGTCGTCGGAGAGATCTTATCTCTATCCGAGGTTGGTGTCGTGTTAGATGAGGTTCTCCTCTGTTCCTAACGAAGATTATTTCCGGTCGCTCGGAGAGATCTTATCTCTAGCGAGGTTGATGGTCGGTTCGCTGGGAGATTTATCTTAGCCGGGTTGGTGCTCGTGTTAGGACGAGGTTTCTCTCCTGTTCCTAACCGAGGTTGTTCACGGTCGCTCAGGAGAGATCTTATCTCTAGCCGAGGTTGTCAACGGTCGCTCGGAAGAGATTTTATCTCTAGCCGAGGTTTGGGTGCTTATGTTAGGATGAGGTTCTCCTCCTGTTCCTAACCGAGGTTGTTCTCGGTCGTCGGGAGAGATCTTATCTCTAGCCGAGTTGAAGTGCGCGCTCGGGGGAGATCTTATCTCCTACAGCCGAGCTTCACTCGGGGGAGTTGTTGTCTTGGCGGTGCGAGGCGCGTCGGGGGAGATCTTATCTCCTGCGACGAGAGACTTATTTGCTCGCGTTTAGACGAGGTTTCTCCTCCTGTTTCTAATGCGGTTTGGCTGCTCTTTCCCTGTCACTACATGGTTTTGCATCCAGGAATAACAATTATCAGAAAGAAAGAAATTTTATTGAAAGGAAGTTACTTAGTAGCGCCTTATCCAAATTCTGTATTTCAAGATCGTGATAAGTTGTTCTGCCGCATTTCTTCGGCAATAAGTTCCGGGGACGACTCCTCATGCTGGCCTCCTCAATTTGGTGCAAGCTCTTTGCTGGGAGACGACTGAATCGCTGATGCACTGAGATCTTCAGGGCAATGTGAACGAGCGCCGTAGGTGGCTAGGACCTTCTTGCAGTCTCTAGCTACGGCAGGCGTTCCCTTAGCGATTTTATCTGCTTCAGGCGTCTAAGCGGAGAATTTACCCAGCCGCCCGTTCTGACGAGCTCCTCTAATTTCATCTCGGAGCTGGATGCATCCCTCCGTGTCGTGGCCGTGGTCGTTGATGGTAGAGGCAGTACTTATTTCGATCGCGCTTATTTGGGGGAGATCGTAATCCTTCCGGTCTTGGCAGCTGGTTTTTTTCTTCGGTGAGAATCTCTGGGTTCGGGAGCGTTGAGGGGGGCATAGGGTGGAACCTGTCCGGGAGGAGGACTTCTTCGCGCCTCTTTATCACCGGCGAGTTCGGAGGAGTTTGGCCCCGCCTGCTTTCGTAGGGGGGTCTGCGAGTGCAGCCGAACTTCACCCAGCTCTTCTCGTCCGCTAGCCGTCCTTTCTGACGAGGCTCCTCATCTTTCAATTTAAGAAGGCTTCTTCCGCACTGGATAATCTCTCGGGCTCGAGCAGCCAGGTTGGCGAAGTCCCTTGGGATACTTTTTTTCAAGAGAGAAAGCACAGTTATTTTTTTGAAGGCCGCCTTAAGCGGCCATCGCGACAGGAACTGGTCAGGTCCCGGATCCATGCGCGGCGTTTTAAATCCGAGTGACGTAAGTCCAGATGGATTCCCCTTGCTTCTGCTTGACGCTTCATCAGGGAATCTGAACCTCGGCTTCGGTCGTCGGCTGCTGGATGAAGTGGGCCGCGAACCGACTGCTCATCTTGGTCGAAAGAGAAGATCGTTTTTGGCTTCAACGCGAGTACCAGTTCTCGCTGCTCCCTTTAAGGTAGATGGGAAGGCTCGGCACAGCATGGCATCTGAAAGCACGTAAGCAGCATCATGGCACGGAAGGCCCAGGTGATCAACCAGATCAGAAGTTCCATCGTAGCTTTCCAGTTGAGGGAGCTCGAATGTCGGTGGAACAGGGTTCTTGCATAATTTGGGGAGAAAAGGGAGGTTCGGCACGGACCCGGCAATGATGAGCCGAGGTGACGCGGCCGAGTCTTCAATACGCCGGTCATCTCCCGTAGCTGCAATCGAGGGCATCGTCTTGGCTGCTGATCTTCGGATGCTTCTGACTACGAGTGGGAAAGGTCTCCCCAGAAGATAACAAATGATCCGACACGGATCCTGGCCCTCGTTTCCCTTCTTGGGGCGACCGGTACGCTGGCTTGGTACAGCTTCCTTGAGGCGCGATTCCGACGTCCCAATGGTGGGTTCTCTGGTGGAGTCACCACCGAGGGCTGCTGTTAGCCTGCATGCCTCCGTGAGGCCACGGACCTGTCGGACAAGAGGTGAACTGCTTCACATCCACCGCACGTACAGGTGGAACCTGAGCTGCCGGGGCCGGAGTGGGAGCGGACGGACCGAACGGGATTGGGCCGCGGAGGCTGCCGACTCCGGGTCGAGGCTTTTCTGGGGGGCATTTTTCTTTCCAGAAAAGGAATCCTGAAGAGGAGAAGAGAGATCCGGAGCAGGGGAAGAAATCGTCTGCCGAGCACTCCTTTAAGAACAAGGGAACCTCGAAGGTTCAGGCCTCTTCTAGCGCAATCTGTTGGTGCAGAAATCCATCCTCGTCGGAGTGTGCGAAATCGAGGCAGCAGAGGTCGCACGGGGACCTGCAAAATGAAGTCCATCCGGAATGGTGGGGGGTGTCCGGCAGGACCCTCCGACGGTCAAGTTAGTTTTTCGGCCAACAGTAATGGAGTTGCTCGGAAACGTCGGAGCTTAGAGGATGAGGAGGAGAGCTTAAGAGGTCGGAGTTCAGAGAGTCAGCCTTAGCGTTGTCGGGAGGGTCCTTTATATAGTGGAGCTGATGGTGAAACTGCAGCGCGTGCTGGCGGGCCGCTCGAGTTCGGCGGAGTCAGTCTCACTGGTGCCGTGTGCGTGGATTGAAGGGTGACAGCCATCGCCGCTTGGGTCGGCGGATTAAGGGTGACAGCCATCGCCGCCTGACAGTGGTGCTATCGCTGCGGCGGTTGCAGAGCTTGCCGAATGAAGGGTTGAAGGCATTCGTGTGCCATTTTGGGAGGAGTTGGCTCCTGAAGAAGAGATAGGAGAGGGAGTTGGCTCCATAGACGTCTGGCTGAGGTATGAGCTAAGGCTCGTCCGCTGAAGAGTCGGCTGCTGAAGGATCCGAAGCTCGGCCGTTTGGAGGGTTCGCCGCTGTTGGACTTCGCTGAGGCTTGGGACACTTGAGAATTCGGTAGGAGCTCGATCGGCCGAAGTTCGATGAGGGCGACCGGTGTGGAGTTTCGGCCGAGTGACGATGCTGAGGGGACTTCATTGAAGCTCGCCGCTTTGGAGTTGGTCGAAGGAGTTCGGTCCGTGGGGATCCGAAAGAGTTCGGCCGCCAGGAAGTTTGGTCTTGC
>QRFJ01006171.1:0-66930 GCA_006176705.1 Cocos nucifera | reverse complement strand
TTAAAACTCAATTATTGGCTAACTTTTGTTGTGGAATACACCATCCCTGATTCGATCAAGCTTAAGCATTAAGAAGTTGGTACTTCTAGTTCGTAGCCTAACCTCACAAAAAAAAAGTAGATCTCCTTGAGGACGTCTGGGCTCTATATGTTGATGGTTCATCTAATGCTTCAAGGGTGGGCGCAAGCCTAATTCTAATCAATCCAGAAGGAGTTATTATCAAATTTGTGCTATGCTTTGAGTTCCCCATAATAAATAATGAAGCTGAATATGAAGCCCTAATTGCTGAATTGAGAATAGCTAAAGAATTGAAAGTAAACCATGTGAAAGTCTATAGCGGTTCTCAATTGGTGGTCGGACAAGTTAATAGTAATTATGAAGCTTGGAAGAAAAACATGAAGAGGTACTTGAAGAAAGTAAGGAGTCTAATTTTGGCCTTCAGTAGCTTTGACATTTAGCAGATCCTCAGAGTAGAAAATACTAGGACCGATCTTCTCTCCAAATTAGCTACTCTGGCTCCAAGAGAATTGCCAAAAGAGGTCTTGTTTGATGTTCTGCAACACCCAAGCTTGGAAGAATCCTAAACTATGATGCAGGTTGACCCTGAGCCCAATTGGATCGACCTATTTGTTTTATACCTTAAAGAGGGCACACTCCCATGAGATCCTAAGGATGCTAAAAAATTAAGAAACCAAGCATCTCGTTATGTTCTATATGAAAATAAATTGTATAAGAGATCATATTCTTTACCCCTCCTTAAATGTCTCTGGCCTTTTGAAGCTGATTACACTCTGAGGAACAAGGGAGATAGCCCACCATATCAAGAACAGGGGGAGGACCACATCCTGACATGGATGAAGATCCTCATAGGGGATTGAAAGCCTTCGATTCTTAAATAAGAGAAAAATTATGGATATAAAGACTTCTAGCTCATAGACTCTTCAAATCGAGTTCAAAAACCCTTGTTCATAAATAATGGGGATAGATACAAATGACACAGAACTGAAGTTATTATTTCAAGATTATGTCAACATCAGGTGCGACAAGAAAATAAAGAGAATTAGCAAGCATCAAACCAAAGTGGAATTTAGAAAGGTAAATGAAAGAAATATCATTGTATTAAAATTAAAATTCATTACATAGGTCAATTAGACCGATTACAAAAAAAAAAAAAAGAAAGGTCGAAGTCATAGTCGAAATCAGACTTTGGATTACCGGCTCCAGCTAATATAAGAGCATGTTTCAGGTTGTTAACTTTTTCTTCAAAATTTCTCCTCACCGCTAAACTTTCACCAGGTAATTTGTTGGCTGTTCAGAGTTCATCTTCTATTTCTCTTAGCCTTTTCCTTAGAACTACAGACTCAACTTCGGCGTTCTTCACTGTGCTCTCATTGTAAGTTGTTTGAATCTTGAGCTGCAGGAGTTCGGCCTTACTCTTCTCGTAAATCATCGAAAGATCTTCCACAGTCCTCTTCAAAGATGCAATTTTTTCTAGATCCCCTTTCGGACCTGTCTGAGCTTTATCTGCCAACTATTTTTGAAGCTAGGATACTTCAGTATTGGCTATATCAAGTTTCTTTTTTAGATTGTCAATCTACCCAAACTAGTTGATTCGATAAGTATCGTACGCAATCTCAACATTGCATAGTTGTTTCTTAAGGTCAGAGAATTTCTTTGACTAGTCCAATACATACTCTGCCTTACTTTGGGCCCGGGTCGAACCCTTCACCAACTAGCCGATCTTCTCCTTTGCTTCAGGAAGCTTAGCTTCAAGGGAGCAAATTTTGGCGGTTGAAGTCTAATTCCTGTCGCTAGCAAGTTTTGTTTCCCAATCTAATTCTTTAGTAAGATGGTACTTCTTGGAGGTGTATTCTTTGAAGAATTGCTTGGATGACTGACGAAGTTGGTTGATTTCGACTATGGCTTCAGTGTAACCTTTTTTCGAATTTTTATGTTTGTCCTCTGTCTTTCTTGACTTCTTCTTCAATTGGTGGATTTCTCTTTTTAAATCTTTAATATGGGCCTTCAAGGGGATACCTTAGGCAGAGGTTCAGCTTTGATAGGAGATTGCACTTAACACAAAAAAAATAATGATAATGACAAAAAAGAATGGCGAAGGAAATGATTTTGATTTCATTAATTAAAATATCTAAATACATGCAAAATAAAATGTAAAAAGAAAATGAGTACAATAAGAGGTCTCAGACCTCTATAGGAGTATTAGAGGAGCCTGGTGCAGCCTCAGCTGGTGTAGGTCCTTTAGCAACAGTGGGGATAGATGTGGCAGGGTCGGTGACAGCGTCTGGAAGAGTAGCTTCATCGGAAGGAGGTTTGGCTTCATCCTCAAAGGGTTCCCCTGATAAAAAGCTGAGATTCAATTCAAGGAACTTCTCCACAACTTTTGATTAGCAGAGGTTGTATTCTTTGATGAAGGTCTCTTGAGCGAAGGCCACCTTGATGTTCCTTAGCTCTTCTGAAGACTTGAAAGAAAAGACGGCCTCCTCCACCGCTCACCTCTTCTCTTTGGCGGAGTTCATCTCAACCTCCTTTCTTTTTTTCTTTTTCAAAGTCAATGCTGCCCTCAAGTCGGTGGATGTCTGCTCTTCCTTTTTGAGCACCTCCTATAGACACCCAACTTCGGTCGAGAGATGGCTCACCTCAGCCTTACATCCTTGGGCCTCCTCTATAGCTTTTGAGGCCTCGACTTTCTCAACCTTCATCATTTCAATGTTAGCAATCAATTGATGGTTGACCTGCAAGTAGCAAAATCAGTAATACTATTAAAGAACTCATAACCAAACTTGAGAAATAAAGAAAAATCATTACCTGAAGGAATGCCCCAAGAGAGTCCTTAACCTGTTGGTCAAGGTCTATGCAAGTAATCCTTTTGACGATGTGCGGAAGGACACATGCATCAACCAGGGACTTAACGACACTCCAGTCATCAAAGGAAGCATTGTCCCAATCAATGCTGTCATCACTCAATTCTCCTAAATTTTGTTGGGGTTGAGCTTTTCTAGCGATCGTCTTCTTCTTCTTCCTCTTTATTTCCTCTTTAGATAGAGGGACTGAAGCAGGAACCTTGGTAGGTGGACTCAAGGTCGTCAGTGGTACTATAGTTTCTGGCGCAAGGACTCCTTCTTCTGGAGTGGTGGAGCTTGATTTTCTAACTTTCACTCATTTGGATGGTTTGTTAGAGTTCTTCTTCTTCCTTTTTTGAGCTTGAAGCCCCCTCGATAGCATCTCCATTTCTTCAGAAGTTATTTCTATAATAATGGTGAAGCTGGGGTTAGAAGAGAAACAAGAAAAACAAAAGAAGATGAACTTGAGTACCTTTAGGGTTGAGTGGGCTTAAGCCGAGATTGAACAGAGTTTGGTTGTCAACGAGTTCGGACAACAAAAGGATCTTATAATCCTTTAGCTTATTGATAGAATCAAGATCCAACCTCTCCAATCCGAGAACTTAGCAGATTGAATCTCTTAAGTACCTCCAAGAAGGAATTCCTAATTCTAAGGTCAGACAAGAGATGAAGAAAAACCTTTCCTTCCAGTTGTGAATGGAAGAAGGGACGTCCTTTAATAGCCCTTTCTTCCCAAACTAGAGGGAGAGATCCATCAGTCTTTGGCAGTGGGATGGCATTTGAAGGTAAAGTAGTTGCAGAATAAGGAGATGGTAGGATGGACTTTGGCTAAGATACAAAGAGAGAGAAATCCTATGATAAATCTAAAGAAATTCAGCACCATGGAAGCTAAGAAAATATTCAAAAAATGAAAAAATACTACTATAAAAGAGAAAAGTGAAAGTCTTAATCCTGCATGAAAAGTCTCTAAATACAAGTAGAAGCGATTTGGGGAGGGGCGCAAGCTCGGCCACTCGATCTGGAAAGCTTTAGTTCATATTCGAAAGGAATTCCATACTGAATTCTTATGAAAGAAAGATCTTCAGCATGCAAAAAATAGAAAATGATTTCAGGAATGAAGATCAATCGAGGTGCCTCAATGGATTCGGCAGTTTTTCTAAGGTCAGGATCTGGCAAGTTCGGGTGCGTCGGACTCTTAGAATCAGAGGATAAGAAATTTTGAAAGACATTTGGATTAAACTTAGCTAAAAAAATCCCTAAAAAATTAGAAGAAAAAGGCTATGAAATTTTTGAAAGAAGAACAATAAACCTTTATGAAAAAATTGAAAGAACAAAGGTAGAAGAAAAGCAAGGAAATGCGAAGAAGGGGGTTAGGAGACTAACCTAAGCTGGTCGAAGGACTCAAGAAGGCAGTCAGAAAAGAGGAAGGCTAACGAAAAAGATGCCGGCAGTCGGAGGTGTTGCGATGAAAAGAGAATGAGATGCCTAGAGAAGATGAAGGATGGCAGAGGAAGGAGAGAGCAAGCAAAAGTAGGCAGTCAGAGGTGAAAGGGATGTTTAAATAGACAGAAGAAGTCAGGTGCGGTTAAGATTGTAGATCCTCTCCACCCAACCTTTACTTTCCATGTGTCCCACTCATAGCCGATGTCTACCAAGGTAGTAATGGTGCCATACTTAGAGAGCCATGCTAGGCGAAATTTTGAATGCCGTAGTCATTTCAAGTCATTTGTCATTAAGAAAGCTTCGACGCTAGTCGAATAGAGCTCAAATTTTTCATCTCCTCGAAGTGGAAGATCAGAAAAGGACTTCAGCATCTACTATTTTTTATACTTCCTTCATTCAAGCCTCCAACTCAAGAGTATGGGGATAAGTGTCAGGAATAAAATAATCTCTGCCAAAGTTTAATAAGAAATTTGACCTTGATATGATTTCATCTGGAGTTACAACAGCCACGATCAAACTTCAACTAAACTAGTCTCCTACTCCAATTTGATTCAAGGAGGTCGATCTCCAAACCATGTATGCTGGAGGATCTTCTTAGTTGTAACTATCTGCTCTTTCCCTCCAATGACTGCAGAATCCATCGAAGACATGATGAGCTTCATTCGGCCAAACTTGAACAGTGAAGGGTGTGATAACTAACTTTGATCCTAGTGTTAATAAAGCCCCATTGGTTATTGAACCCCAGTACCTCCTAATTTCATCTATGGCAGACCTTGAGTGCAGCCAAATTTCTTGTCAGTAGACAACATATCTTATTAACCTTATGACAAGGACCTTGTCCCGCCGAATTCCTTCCCAGTTAGATTCTATCCTGGTAGAACTCCTTTGCTCAACTTTATGGATAGTGGCAGAACTCGAGTGTAGTCGAATTTCTTCATCCCTTTCTGATAATTATAGATCTAGCTAGCCTATACCATGCATATTGACCACATGAGTTTAATAGTAAAAGGACTTCGTCATTAGCACAAATTTGATTTTCAATCCAGAACAGCGACCACTCTATAGACAATGAATCACAACACTCCTTTGATCCAAATTTCAGGTCGATCTTGAAAGTGGCAAAGCTTCTGAAAGCAAATCAAAAGGCACCAGCAAGAAGTTCATCCATTTCAACTTTCAGTTAGTCTCGAAGACAAATGAATTCCTTCAAAAGTTTTGGTAATGGTTGGAAAAGTTTGACAATTTTCTCTCTAGCCTCTTTCTTGAATGCTCCCATCAATCCCTGGCTGACCTCAATGATTGCCGAATTCCTCAAAGCTATCGAAGGTAGCACCAATAGATTTTAACTAGTCATAGATTCGCCACCGCCATTCACAAGCCGATCTCCAAGTTCAGCTTACCTAGCTCCAAGTTCTTCATCCCAACACGCATGGCTTGCTAATAGGTGCAAAAGCTGCATCCGAATTCTAATAAATAGAACTTAACCACCTATAAGTCGTGACAAGCGATAGTTCACTTTCCATAACAAACTCTACGTGATCTGAATGGCCTACTAACATTCTATTATGGTTGTCACTTTCATTCTATTACAGGCTCTACCCATATAAGGGACCCTTTAGATATATTTTCCTCTCTAAGCTCTCATATCTGCTTACTTTGTTCTGAGTACTCCATTCTCGTTGGCCAGAAAGCTAACTTGAACATCGGAGGATCCTATTGGAGCAACCCCAATTTGGACTTCACCTTGTAGGTCCCATTGGTGCTCTCGTCTTCTCTAGGTCCAGCGACTTCAGTGTCAGCACCGTTTCTACACCAATAGTTTCTATGGACATCATTTGTAATTTTTGACTTGCAAATAAAATCTATATTATTTTTTCATTCACATCTATGTTGATTTATGTTTGTGAATCATTCATTAGATTAATAGGTATGATAATATATATTCTCAAGAGTTAAGAATTTGAGACATATGTTATCATAATTAACTCATAAATCATCTCGTTCATAAGATTATCATGAGGATGGTAATCGATCTACAAGATTGATGTACGATCACTTTTTTATGATAGATGAGCCTTGAATCTATGGCGTAGAGACACTGGAATAAAAGTATAGGTGCTTATAGAGAATAAGGGTACTAAGCATAACCAATTTTGAGCAGTCATAAAAAAGTCTACCTTCTCATCAATGACTTGCTTGTTGCTGCAATTGTGTGTCTAGTTCTCTGAATTAAGGTGCATCAATAATTTATATTGAGGGTATTATAGTTTGATTATACCATAACTCGATCTTCTAATCGTATGGAACCCTAAGGTATATGTTGGCTATAGTATGTTCATTGTAGAAATTGGATCGTACCAAAAAGGGATCTATCAACCTCGATAGAAGAATAGTCATCCTATGATAATCATGAGATTGAGTTCTAAAATTCATAGCCATGGTAGTATAAAATAATAAAAAGAAGTTTCTATTAGGATTTCATATCGAACTTGAATCAATTGATTCTATCATATAATAGGTATGAGGTTTAACGAGTTAATCTTAACCTCAATCTTGTCGGGATTCATGATAGAAGAATCAAATCATATGATAATTGCATCAAGAGGTTATTATTCAGTTCTAATGGGTTGCCACTACATACTGCTAGATGCCACTGGTGGATTGTCAGATTAGTTAGAATTATCTTAATGATCGATAATTCTAATTGGTTGAATCAGAAAGAGTTCCGATCCATCGAAGGAAGTTTCAATAATATCGATGATGGAGATCACGACATGTCCTATTACCATATAGAATTGAATCTATGGGATCACACAATTAAGGATTTTGGCTCTGGATGTTTTAGCCAGACTCATACAATCTGATTGATTTGGACTTGATTCAATTGGGTTCAAGGCAATCACGCTAGCACATGATTGAACCTAATTTTTCCTGCATTGGATTTTCTATTAGATTGGTTTTAGCCCAATTGGATTTGGCTTATAAGGACTCCAAGAGTTGGTGTGCCCTAAGAATCTAATGATTGGATTAGGATGAGGGGGCGTCAAGTGTTGGGCGCCCCCCATTTTGACCTGGTCTTCTACGTAGATGAGAGGGGCGCAAGCCGCCTAGAACTTCTCTAGGGGCATGCACCATCTCATTTCTAAGAGAGAGGGCACATGCCCATTCCTAGCATGCACCTCTTGTGGATAAGGTTAAGTGGTTGGAGTTTGTTTCATTTCAAACTTCAATCAAGAAGAGATAAGAGGGAGAAGTTATGGGGTGCCAACTAGTCTTATCTGGATAAGATGGCATGCACCCCATGCTATTTTGTTTGACAAAATACTATGGAGAATTGATGAGGAGTGCTAGATCTATTGAGAGAGTCCTTCTACTTTAAGTTTTTGACCTAGTCAATAACCTAAATCCCTAGGACTCTTGGTTCCCTATTTCTATAAATAGGAAACCTGCTAAAGAGTTTAGCATCGCAATTTTAGAAACTGCAAAGTCCTACCTCTCTTGCTCCATGCCTCCTCCCTCTCCTCTCCACTTTCTCTCTCTTCCATGTCCAAAGGAGTTGGGCTGATCAAGCATTCAAGAAGTTGGGTGTTGCCTGTGCAAGAGAAGAAGGAGATCTGATCGTGTGCTGATCGAAGTACTACCAACAATTAGATCGAATGCAGATCCAGGAGATCGAGGTCCAACTTACTAAAGTTAGATCAAAGTCAGAGAAGACATTTAGATCAGAACCCAAGTAGATACTATAAAGGCTAGGCATGTGCGTGGCTGATCAATGGGCCTCAATTTGAATTTTGATCATTGAATTGTAAAGATCAACTACCCGTATAAGCTGATGTGATCACCATCCATATTTGCATGCTTTGTTTCTAGTTCTATAATTAGATCCATGAACCATGTGCTGGATCGGATCTTAAAATTTTTAAAATCTACTACATTTGATCCGATCTGATCTTGCAAAGAAGAAAAGTTCCTTCAATTTTTGCTTTAGAGAAATTTAGATCCTACTTAATGAGTTCTCATGTGATCATCTACACAGATCATTATTAGACACCTTTCAAAAAAGGATGCCAAGGCATGCTTAATCCGATGGATCTTGTTTTCGCAAGAATTCGATCTAGAGATCAAGGATAGAAAAGGTATTAAAAATATAGTGGCTGATCGCCTATCTTGATTATCTATCATACCAACTCAGGAACTACCTATTAATGAGTCCTTCCCTGATGAGCAACTTATGTTGGTAACCACAGAGCCATGGTACACTGACATGGTGAATTATTTGGCTACTGATAAGATTTTCATACACTAGATGACTCAAGATAAGAATAAATTTTTCTCCCATGTAAAGTACTTCATTTGGGATGATCCTTATTTATTTAAGCAATGTCCTAATTAAATTATAAGAAGATGTATCCTAGATGAAGAAGTTAGGAGTATTTTATCCTTTCACCATAACTAAGATTATGGTGGTCATTTCGGTGCTAATAAGATAGTGGCAAAAGTGCTCCAATGCAGATTCTATTGGCCTAACCTATTTAAAGATGCCCACGAATATTGTAAAATCTATGTTAGGTGTCAACAAATAAGATGAATTACCAAGAATGATATGATGCCTTTGAATCCCATTTTAGTTGTAGAAATCTTTGATATTTAGGGAATCGACTTTATGGGGCCATTTCCAAACTCTTTTGGAAATGATTATATTCTGGTAGCAATCGATTATGTATCCAAGTGGGTAGAAGCCATTCCATGCAAAACCAATGACAACAAGATTATTGTTAAATTTCTTAAAGAAAGCATTCTTTCCTAGTTTGGAAACTCTAGAGCTATCATCAGTGCCCGTGGAATACACTTCTATAACCGATCTTTTGCATCACTGATGAAAAAGTATAACATTATCCACAAGCTAGCCACACCCTATCACCCATAATTAAGTGGATAAGTTGAAGTTTCTAATTGCCGGATCAAGCTAATCTTGGAAAAGACTATAAACACAAATTGAAAAGATTGGTCATTGAAGCTCGTAGATGCACTCTAAGCATATCACACAGCTTTTAAGACCAACTTAGGGATATCTCCTTATATGCTTGTTTTCAGTAAGGCATGTCACTTGCCAGCAGAACTTGAACATAGGGCAATGTGGGCTATTAAACAACTAAACATGGATTTAAATACAGCTAGAAGCTAGAGGAAATTATAGATTTATGAACTTAAGGAAATAAGGAATGAAGCCTATGAAAATGCTAAAATTTATAAAGAAAGAGCCAAAACTTTTCATGATCAAGCAATTAGTAGAAAATCTTTTTCTCTTGGACAAAAGTTCTCCTATATAATTCTAGGCTATACCTATTTTCAGAAAAATTAAGATCTAGATAGATCGGGTCTGATATCTTGAAAAATGTCTTCTCACATGGGTTATTGGATTTGAAAATCCAAGCAATGGTGCTGCTTTTAAGGTAAATGGACAATGCTTGAAACCATTCTTGAAACTAGCCATTGAGGATGTAGGAGAGGCCATGATTTTATATGATCTAGAGTAAAATAAGAATGTCTGGCTAAAGATGTTAAGCTTAGTGCTTACTGGGAGGCAATCTAGCTTTTGCATTTGAATTTTTTTTTAATTTTTAGCTTACCTTTCTTTTAAGTTCAGGACTATGTTGGGGGGCAAACTATGGACCCATGATGGTTGAAGAACAAATAAAGTTTAGGCTGAGCCTAGAAATATATTAAGTTAGATGAACTCTTTTTTTTTTCTTTTCCTTTTATCTATCACACTGTTTCTTTTCTTCATTAAGGATAATGAAAATTAAGTTAGAAGAAAAGATAAATAAAATATTTTAAGTCTTCGAATATTATAATAATTAGTCTTATGTACTTGATTTTGTACCAATTTGAAGTTAATCAGGCATCTTAATTGATGATTGATTAATGATCTAAAAATTTTTAAATACTAAAGATCCAATTATTAAGAAAATATAATAAATGGTCAGATCTAAAATAGAATAATTTTTTTAGTGATTCTAAAATCTTCTTCCAACCAATATCAATAAAGAAGCTACTTTGTATGGGTATGAGTAAAACAAAAAAAAAATATTAAAAAAAAGTAAGTTCTAAACATTGTTCTCCCACTATGTAATCGAATCCTGTTGCCTAAGTAAGCAATAAATTCACATCAAAAAGTGGGCAATGTAAAGAAGCTTGTTATATAACTAGTTTTAATTCGTAGCCTATTTGACTCAAGTCAGTAAGCCCAAGGGGTGTTTTATACCTAATGCCCTAAAGCCAACTAGTTTGGGGATCATTGGTTCAAAGTTCACTACAAGAGTCAGATAGAGAACTTAAGGGGTTAAAACATTATGCTAGCTATAAAATATGAAAAGAAATACTTTTATACTCTAGCCCATGCTAAAGATAGAGGATTTAAAAAAATAAAAGTGGAGAGTAGATCAAGAAAAAGCTCTAAAATTTTATGTTCGTCACTTGACCACTATTTGGGATGGAATTAATAATCCAATCATGTATCTCTTAATCCTCTAACCAAGTATCAACTAACTTTAGGATAATCTGAAGAAACTTTCACATCTTAATGAGTTGGTATATATTTCTAATTTTTCTTTCTTTACTCAAGGATAAGTAAAACATAAGTTAGGGGATGTGATAAATACCATAAATATTTAAATAAAATTATTAATATATATTAATTAATATTTATTTTAAGAATTAATATTTTTATTTATAGTTTGTAGGAAAGAAGCTCATCAATCAAAATAGCTCAATTTATGCATTAAAATAAAAAAATTAGAGCAAATCAAAGCTAAAATAGAAAATAAATGAAAGTCAAAAGTTAAAAAAAATATAAAAAATAAAAAGAAGAATCGGCCTGCAGCCTAGAGGACTACAGCTCAGCCTGTAGTGCACGAACACCAGCATAGTCCACCTACGGCATAGCTCGCTTGTAGCCTAGCCCGTGGCCCACATGCTCGCAGCCCACACGAACCCAAAACAGCCCAGCCCGCTTGGCTAATGTCATCTTGATGTCAATGTTCATGCGGCTCATGCTGGTCCATGAGAATAGTGGACCAATCTACCATGGCACACAAGTAGGACAAGGGTTGATTTGTGCCATCTAATAGCTAAAATCATAGCCAGTCATGATCCAATGGCAGGAAACACTTTTGATTTTGATTCAACTTCCCAGGCCTTCATGTGCACGATCCGACGGCATCCAAATGTCTAATGGATTGATCCAATGACCTAGAGAGGATCTAGACCCTTGATTTGAAGCTGGAGGCTCATTTTGGTGTTCTTTTGATGGAATTTGAACTGCTTGATCATGATCTGATGGCTAGAAAATAAGCAGCATGAAGAATTTGATCCAAACTCTAATTAGAACTCGGGAAGAACTCTAAAAACTCCATTTTTTGTTCTATTTAAACCCTCCTATGCCACAATTTTGGAGGAGGTGCTTTTAGCTGCCTATAAGGTCTTCCAAGCCTCTTTTTCCTTCTCTTCTCTTTTCCTTCTTTCTTCCTTCTTTTTCTTTTCTTTTTCTTTCATCCTTCACCAAGGAGTTTGAAGATGCCAATGGTGGAAGAATTCAATAGCATGTTGGGCTAAAGATCTCATGTCTCTAGAAAGTAAGGAAGTCTTTAGTATGAGAGTTTATAATTTGAACCTTGATTTATCTTTTTATTGAGTAATAAAGTTTAATTATTTATCATCAACATGCTTTTCTTATTTATGCTTTAATCTCAAATATCTTGCAATTTATACCTAAAGAGATAGATAGTGATCATGGAAAGATATGGTCTATGCCCAAGTTAGAATAAATTATAAGAATTATTAAATTTATATTTATGTTCTTTGATTGCACCATCTAAATAATCTATATCTGTGAGATGAGTTATGATCGTGCTAGATATGGTCCATACTCGGTAGAATAGGTTATATTAGAATTAAATTAAGAGAATAGATATAAGATTGCATATTATTGATAAAAAAATTGCATGAATCAATTATAAACTTGAATACTGAAAGACGAAACTAAAATCTGAGATAATTTTTTCTTCTTGATCACTTTCTAATTTATTAAAATTGCTTTTATTATTCTATTGCTTTCCAACTTTTTACTGCCTTAAAAGTTTAAAAATAAATCAAACAACTTTTTTTTTTCTTTCCAATCAACTGCTTTAGGTCCCAGAGGATTCCACCTAACTCACCCTATTCTACAGAGCAATAGTCAATAATTTTTTTCTTTTGATCATTCTCACGACAAGAACATATCAACCCACAACCTTGTATTAGTGTCCCTATAGAAGTGGCTTGTGAGATCTGCCACCCTCTCTATTGAGCATACATAGGATGTGCTAGTCTATCCGGAACATTAATTCCTGACTCAATATTTCTATAATCAGGAATATGTAACATTAGAATTTTAGATCTCACATGCATGACCCATTCATGTCTCCTAAAATTATTGCCTTAATCTTTAAGGTTCTTCATAATCTTTAAACATATAAAGATGCAACTAAAATGATGAATTAAAAATATCTTATTTTATTAAATATCAAAATAAATGACATTGCATGAGTTAGGAGAGTATACAGAAAAGTCCCATTACATCACCCTTATGATTGACTTATAGGGCACTTATTCTTTCAATCTCCCACTTGTACTAAAGCCAATCACATTTATATCTCAAGCCCCTATAATTAAGATAGTGATTAAATAGTTGTTGTGGCAAGGCCTTAGTAAATGGGTTTGCTATATTGTTCTTAATATTGACTTGTTCTAATACAACATATTATCTTTTGATAATCTTCTGAATGAGGTGGAACCATCAGAGGATGTGCTTTGATCTATGGTGAGATCTTGGTTCCTTAGCTTGGATCACCACACCAGTATTATCACAATAGAGTGGTACTGGTTATTCTATCTCAAGAACCACACCCAAATTATCAATGAATTTCTTCATCTAGATATCTTTCTTAGCAACTTCACTAGCAGTAATGTATTCTACCTCTATGGTTGAGTCAACTATAGTATGCTATTTTAATTTTTTTTTAACTTACTGCTCCATCATTTAAGGTAAACACATATCCTGATATTGACTTACATTATCGGGATCTAACTGAAAACTAGAATCAGCATAAACTTCTAGTTTCTATTGAAAAAAATATTCCAAAGCCAATCATTTAGGTTATAGATGGTTGTGCTCATTATAAATATACATGAATTATAAATAAATAAAAATTATTCTGGCTTATTCATTACATAGTGTACATCTTCTAATGAACTCCTATGATGTGATGAAGTATTTAGGACTATATCAAGTCAATAAAGAAGGATTTATCATTTAGTCCTTAAACCTATTCATGACCAAATGATATACTATTATAAGGATGATAATTATATCGAATGTAGATCATTGTGTGCCAGATAATTTAGTTATCCTCTTAACCAACAAGTATGGAGATACTTGTATGGTATATAGACAAGATATAGGGGAACATCTATACTGAATATGACCATTTTGGAGTAGTCTACTATCAAGAGTGATTCTAAGGGCTATGGATATAAGTGTCTCTCAGATCTGAGATCACTAGGTGACTTGCAAGCAACTCATTATACTTTGGTTCTAGACTACCTAAATTTCTAATTTAGTGATGAAAAATTTTTGGATACAATCAAGTACTTATAAAATTGGTACATCAGTCAAGATAAAATTGACCCCAGCAAGTAAAATTGGTGATAGTGCATCATTATATTTCAATTTCGCAAGACCTTGATTGAAAAAATCCATGTGATGGATATGAAAGATTGATTTACAATGTGGATGACCCATTTTGGGTTGACAGTTAAACCTTAAGTCTGTTAGATATATGTGCCTTAGAAGCCAGAATTGGCTGACACTTGTAATACACTTCTAGGGGCAAAATTATAATTTTGACTACAATCAATAAAATGGATTATTTTCTATCACATATGTGTATTTAGTGTCCGTGATATGTCCTTTGAGTTAATGATAATGATATTTTATATTTTCAAGAGTTGAAATTTTAAGACATGAATAATCATTATTAACTCATAAAATGCTCCCGACCATAGGATCATCATGAGGATGGTGATTAATCCGAAAGGTTGGTGTACAATCGCTTCTGTTTAGTAGATGAGTCTTGAGTCTACGGTGTGGAGACATCGGAGTGAGAGTACAGGTACTCATTAGAGAATGAGGGCACTGAGCGTGACCATCTTGAGTAGTCATTAGGAAGCCTACCTTCTCGTCAACAACTGACTCAATGCTGCAGTGGTGTGTCTGGTTCTTTGACCTGAGGTGCATCGGCAGTTTACCTTGAGGGTGTTATAGTTTGACTACACCATAACTCGATCTCCTAGCCATACAGAATCCTGAGGTGTATGTTGGCTATAGCATGTTCATTGTAGGAACTGGATTGCATCAAGATGGAATCTATCTACATCGGTGGTAGAGGAGCAGCCCGATGATGATCATGAGAATTAAGTCCAGAAGCCCATGGCCATAGCAGAGTGAAATAATAGAAAGAGTTTCTATTTAGCTTTTCACGTCGGACTTGAATTGAATGATTACATCATATGATAGAGACTAGGGTTTGATGAGTTCACCTAAACCCTAATCTGATTGGGGCTCAAGATAGAAGAACTTAATCACATAGGTAGCTGCACCAAGAGGTTCGCATTCAACTCTGATGGGTTGCCACCATATACTGCTAGGTGTCACTGGTAGATTTTGGGAGCAATTAGAATGATTTAGATGATCGATCATTCTAGTTGTTCGAATCAGAAGAGTTCTGATCCATCGAAAGGAGTTTCGATGATGTCGATGATAGAGATCATAACATATCCCATTATCATACAAAATTGAACCTAACTGGGTCGTACAAATAAGGGTTTGAATCTGGTGATCATCAATTGAACTGATCCAGTTCAATTGATCTGAATGAGATTCAATTAGGTTCAAGAAAATCGTGCTAACACTCGATTGAACCTAACGTTCTTCTTTTACTATCATAAATAGTTATCCTGACTGAGCCAAAGGAGTTTGTACTAGATCAAAGGCCTTCACTTGGTCTGATTGGAGTCTGTCCAGGTCAGAAAAGGGTTGTCTTATTTTGTAAGATAATACCTACCATTTTTGGTCACCTGCCATTTCTTGTCCTTTGACTTTAGTCAAAAGTTGACCTTTGACTGATCAAATGTTGACCATTGATACTTTGACTTTTGTCCATGTGTCACGCACCTATTGGAGAGCTAGTGTGAGCTTGTCCTCCTATTAGAACCTGGCAAGGAGGAGGGCGCACGCCACCCTTGGCATGCGCCCAACTGGAGGCGCCCAGGAGTCCCTATTGGATATGGACTCCATCTCCTTTTTGGATTTTGATTAGACTTCTCCTAAGAACCAAGTTTGACTGGTCTTAGGCACCATCTAAGGAGAAATCCAAGGGACCCTATTCCCACCAATCAGATTTAGATCTGATTTCACAAAGGGTTGTGATTGGTTGGGAAGAAGAGGAGTTGGATCATGCATTGTCTATAAATAAGACCCTGCGCCCAACTCAAAAAGCATTGAAAATTTCCATGCCCCAAAGCTACCTCTCCTCTCCTCCTCCATGCCAAGTCCATCTTCCCCGTCTCCTCTCCATGCCCAAAAGAGTTTGGGATCCAAGTTGGTGCAATCCAGATGAGAGAAAGGCTATAGAAAGCTAGAAGGCTGCGATGCTGCAAAAGATAACTACTAATCTTCGAAAGGTGTTTTAAAGATTCTCCAAATCAGATTCAGATCTAATTTTTGGAGACATGATAGAGAAGAAGAGGATCTCTAAATCCAATCTAAGTGGATATCGATAGAGGCCAGGCACTTGTATGGCTAGATCCAAAACCTTCCACTGCTTACAGGATCATCAATGGGTAATAGGATTACCCTACGTCAAGGTAAATTAAATTTGATTTAATTTAGCTAGATTTTATTTTTATTATTAGAATAATAAAGATCAGATCTAAAACATCCTAGATCTAATTTGGATCAAAGAGAGAAATTTTTGAAATATATCTCTTGATCCGATCAGATCTGAACAAACCTGATCCGAAAAATTAGGATTTTTCCTTTAAAGTCTTCCTGAGCACTTGAGATCAAAAAGATGAATTATATGGCAATCATATGTCTTTAGGTCTTGGATGAACAACTTAGCATACATTTGGCCTATTCAGATGTCGAGTACCATTACTAAATGATTACTTTGATTTGCATAGAAAATGATTCTTATGCTACCAGCTTAGGTTCGAACCTATAGGGTCACACTCAAAAGAAGTTTATGATAGCTGATAAATGATTGAGAATTGTTTAGGGGTTTAATTATCAATATGATTGATGATTAACTAGTGGAAAAATTGAAATGAATTAATTCGCTAAGGGTTAGTAAATTAATAAGAGGATTAGTTAGCAATTGGATTGCTAATTAGCTTAATTTGATTGTGTACTAAGGATTGAATCAAACCTAGTTGAATTGAATTCAATTTGGTTTGGCTCGATTAGATTATGTGACAACCTAATCACCAAGGGTATATAGTTTTTGGTTTGATCGGATCTTTGGCTCAATTAATTGGAATTAATTGAAGCTATAAGGTACCTATTGATGCAGAATCTGGTCATCGTCGGAATCAACTGGAGCAGAGGTGGATGAGGTTGCCATCGGAGATCTGCAAAATGAAGTCCCATCCAGAGCCGATGGGGGGGTGGCTCCGGTAGGACCCTTCGACGATCAAGTCAGCTCTGACCAATAGGAATGGAGTGCTCAAGAATGATTTCCATAGAGCTTAGAGTAGAAGAGAACTTAGAGCATAGAGATCAGAGGTTAGCGATTAGAGGATAGCATATTTGGAGGGTCCTTTTTATAGGTGGAGCTTGATGATGACAGCTACAGCTATTTGATAGTGGGTCGCTCGAGGCTGCACCGGATTTGATGTGGAGAGGATGGTGTCGTCAGGTTGAAAGTGATAGCCATGCCGTCCGACAGTGGTGGGCTGCTCGAGGTCCGACGGAGCCGCTATAGCGTCGCCTGTGGCAGACTGATGGTGATCGTTCGTCCATTTTTAATAGCCATGGCTCTCAAAAAGCAGGCATTGATCAATGGACTTCGGCATATATCGATTATAGGGGAGTTCGGCCAAGGGGAAGCTCGGAAGAAGTTCGATCGAAGGATGACCGCTGAGGAGTTCGACCGTTGGGAGTCCGAAGTGTTAGATATATGTGCCCTAGAAGCCAGAATTGGCTGACACTTGTAATACACTTCTAGGGGCAAAATTGTAATTTTAACTAAAATCAATAAATGGGTTATTTTCTATCACATATGTGTATTTAGTGTCTGTGATACATCCTTTGAGTTAATGGTAATGATAATTCATATTTTCAAGAGTTGAAAATTTAAGACATGAATAATCATTATTAACTCATAAATTGCTCCTGACCATAGGATCATCACGAGGATGGTGATTGATTCGGAAGGTTGGTGTACAATCGCTTCTCTTTAGTAGATGAGTCTTGAGTCTATGGTGTGGAGACACCAGAGCGAGAGTACAGGTACTCGTTAGAGAACGAGGGCACTGAGCGTGACCACCTCGAGTAGTCATTAGGAAGTCTACCTTCTCGTCAATGACTGACTCGATGCTGCAGTAGTGTGTCTGGTTTCTTTGACCTGAGATGCATCGGCAGTTCACCTTGAGGGTGTTATAGTTTGACTACACCATTACTCGGTCTCCTAGCCATATGGAACCCTGAGGTGTATGTTGGCTATGACATGTTCATTGTAGGAACTGGATTGCATCAAGATGGAATCTATCTACCTCGGTGGTAGAGGAGTAGCCCTATGATGATCATGAGAATCAAGTCCAGAAATCCATGGCCATGGTAGAGTGAAATAATAGAAAGAGTTTCTATTTAGATTTTCACATTGGACTTGAATCGAATGATTACATCATATGACAGAGACTAGGGTTTGACGAGTTCACCTTAACCCTAATCTGATCGGGGCTCAAGATAGAAGAACTGAATCACACAGGTAGCTGCACCAAGAGGTTCACATTCAGCTCTGATGGGTTGCCACCATATACTACTAGGTGTCACTGGTGGATTTTGGGAGCAATTAGAATGATTTAGATGATCAATCATTCTAACTGTTCGAATCAGAAGAGTTCTGATCCATCGAAAGGAGTTTCGATGATGTCGATGATAGAGATCATGACATATCCCATTACCATACAGAACTGAACCTAACTGGGTCACACAAACAAGGGTTTGAATCTGGTGATCATCAATTGAACTGATCTAGTTCAATTGATCTGAATGAGATTCAATTAGGTTCAAGAAAATCGTGCTAGCACTCGATTGAACCTAACGTTCTTCTTTTGCTATCATAAATAAGTTGTCCTATTTGAGCCAAAGAAGTTTGTGCTCAAATAGAGGCCTTCATATGGTCTGACAGGAGGTTGTCCAAGTTAGAAAAGGTTGTCTTATTTTGTAAGACATTACCTGCCATTTTTGGTCACCTGCCATTTCTTGTTCTTTGACTTTGGTCAAAAGTCTATCTTTGACTGGTCAAATGTTGACCGTTGACACTTTGACTTTTGACCAAATGTCATGCACCTATTGGAGAGCTGGTGGGGGCTTGTCCCCCTACCAGAACCTGGCAAGGAGAAGGGCGCACGCCACCCTAGGCGTGTGCCCAAGTTGGAGGCGCCTAGGAGTCCTTGTTGGACAAGGACTCCATCTCCTTTTTGGATTCCAATTAGAGTTCTTCTAAGAACCAACTTTGACTGGTCTTAGGCACCCTCTAAGGAGGAATCCTGAGGTCTCTATTCCCACCAATTAGATTTAGATCTGATTTCACAAAGGGTTGTGATTGGTTGGGAAGAAGAGGAGTTGGATCACAGCTAGTCTATAAATAAGACCCTGTATCCAACTCAGATTGTATGAAATAGAGATATGATGAGATCATAGTTTCTCCATGCCCCAAGGCTGCCTCTCCCCTCCTCTCCACGTCCATGCCATACCTCTCTTCTCCCCTTGCTCTCCACGTCCAAAAGGAGTTTTGGACTTGGTTTGGTGCGATTCAGATCAAGAAAGGCGATCAAAAACAAGAAGGCTGCGCTGCTGCAAAGGACGACTGCTCATCTTCAAAAGAGTTTTGAAGATCCTCCAGATCAGATCCAGAACTGATTTTTGAAGGCGTGATAGAGAAGAAGAGGATCTCCAGATCCAATCCGAGTGGATATCGGTAGAGACCAGACGCTTGCGTGGCTAAGATCCAGAACCTTCCGCTGCAAATAGGATCATCAACAGGGTAATAGGATTACCCAGATCAGGTAAATTAAATTTGATTTAATTTATCTTTTAATTTTATTTTATTAAAATAATAAGAATCAGATCTGAAACATATCAAGATCTGATTGAGATCAAGAGAAAAATTTTTGAAATATATCTCTTGATCTGATCAGATCTGAACGAACCTGGATCGGGAAATCAGGATTTCCCTTCAACTGGTATCAGAGTCATGGTTCTAAATTATTTAGATCTGATTTTAAATTTATTTTAATTAGAAAATAATTGATTTCAGATGTCACATGAGATGTGATCAGATCTGAAATCAGAAAAAATTAAAATTAAATAATTTGGATCTAAGATTAGAAGATATGCATGACTAGTTCTAGAATAGAATAGTTCTATAGAATATTCTTGCATATTTTTGATTTAATCCGATTAAATCATGTTTTAGATCTTTTATTTACTATTTTTTGATATTATAAGTGTTATAATAACATCTAAAAATAGCAAATAAAAATTATTTAATTTTGAATATCATATGAGATATGATTTGATGCATGTCTTAGACTAGTTGTAGAATAGTTCTACATAATTATCTAGATTAGAATTTATTTTGATTAGATCAATTTAATCTAATTTTTAGATTATTATGAGATAATTTAGATCTAAAAATATGCATGATTTGATACATGAGATGTATGCAAAATATGCCATGATTAGATCTACTTTATATATGAGATATATGATATAGATCTGATATTGTTTTGTAGTATTGAATGTTCCTGATTAAGGCGTTCCTCTTGGCCGTCCTGTCATAAGAACGAAGAAGGGTTTAAAGGCCCTCTCTTCCCATTCGATGGGGTGTTCTTATGATGTGTAGGGGTGCTGCGTGTTCGTCCTTAATCAGAAACCCAAAACTTACTTTCTGCAAAACCCTAGATCCTGAAACCCTAGGATTTATTGTGCATATTTTGTTTATGAACCCTACTTAATTAAGAATTAAGTTTACGGAATATTAATTAGGTCTAAAATTGAGAATTTCAGATCTAAGACATATTCATAATACTGGGTTCGGGCTTGGGTAGCTCAATTAGGTCTAAGCGGTTGATCAAACCGAATCAAGAGTTGGTTAGATGGGATCAACAATGCTTAAATAGACCAGCCTAATAGGATTAAGTCTGGGTCAAGATCGAGTCACGATCAAGCAAGACCTAATTAGGCTCAGAGGTTAGAGTCTGGATTGTAGGCTAACCTAATTGATTCTGGCTGAACAATTTGGTGTCTAAGGTAAGTTTGGCATAGACGACCGACTGGTTTTTAATTGGAAGCTACACGACCTGAATGTGTTTTTGTACGAGTTAATGGCATATTCCTTCCACCGGTCTCACTTACCTGGCCATATCTGTTGACACAGTTCTGATCTGAGGTGGTCAATAATCCGAGCTAACCCATGCCACTAGGTTAGTCATAATTATTATGACTAAGCCAAGTCTAGTTTAATGAGACCTGAATCAATTCTCCCTAAGAAAAGATTAAGTCTGAGGTCTTCCACCATTGTAGATGTGCGGGCCCTTCCCGGGGTTGATTGTTCTCGGCTGGATACAGTGGCTCAGTTGCACCGGGAAGACGCAACCATGTCTATTAGGCATTGGATGCTATGGGCTGGAGGATGAGTTGAGCTCAATATTTTGGATACGGTGAGAGACTCAATTAGGAACTCAGTCTATGCAAATGGTGGGTCTGACTTAACTAAGGAGTGGATCAATATTCTGGATACGGTGAGATTCATGAATTAGAGACCAAGTTTGGGTGCACCAAGATTAGAGAATCATTGAACAAGTTGTTCACTCATTGGCTAAACCCATCACCAATAACTGTTAGGTGAGGTGATGAGTCAGTTGGTGAGACCGCACCACCACTAGAAACATTAATCGTGGAGATTTTTCACATCTCTACAGAGAGTGTAGGGATCCGAGAAAATAGTGGGAGCTAATTTGTTTAAAAATAAAATCCCTAAATAAATTGGTCAAGTGAAAATTACAGTATCTAACTAGAATCTTTGACTCTCTACAGGAATATGTCTGCGTCAAACCCATTGGCACGTATTCTAGACACACATAGACTGACTGGACCTAATTATAAAGATTGGCTCAGGAACTACAAAATTATTTTGGGTTCTGAGAAGTTAACCCATGTTTTGGACCAGGACCCTCCCACATTACCAGCCCGTCCATCTGTTGAACAGAGAGCATCTCTGGAAAAATTGATTGACGAAGATAATAAGGCCAGATATTATATGTTGGGCTCGATATCTGATGAGCTCCAGCGCCAACATGAGGATATCGGGAGAGATCTTATCTCTAGCCGAGGTTGCTTCTTGGGAGAGATCTTATCTCTAGCCGAGGTTGTTGCTCGGGAGAGATCTTATCTCTGGCGAGGTTGTTGCTCGGGAGAGATCTTATCTCTAGCTGAGTTGTCGCTCGGGAGAGAGAGCCGAGAGTTGTCGCTTGGAAGAGATCTTATCTCTGGCCGAGGTTGTCGCTCGGGAGAGATCTTATCCCTAGCCAAGGTTGACTGGTCACTCGAGAGAGATCTTATCTCTGGTCGAGGTTGCTTCTCGGAAGAGATCTTGATCTCTAGCGAGATTGTCGTCAGAGAGGTCTTATCTCTGGCCGAGATTGCTGCTCGGAGAGATTTATCTCTAGCTGAGGTTGTCGCTCGGGAGAGATCTTATCTCTGACGAGGTTGCTTCTCGAGAGAGATCTTATCTCTAGTCGAGGTTGTCACTCGGAGAGATCTTATCTCTGATTGAGCTTGACTAATCGCTCGGGAGAGATCTTATTCTCTGGCCGAGGTTGCTTCGGTTGAGATTGCTTCTCGGGAGAGATCTTATCTCTAGCTGAGTTTGTCACTCGGGAGAGATCTTAACTCTGGCTAAGGTTGCCGCTCGGGAGAGATCTTATCTCTGGCCGAGGTTGATGGTTTTTGACCTGCTCGTGTTAGGATGAGGTTTTCCTCCTATTCCTAACATGGTGACTATTGACTGCTTCTTCCCTGTCATCGCATAGTTTTTGCATCCAGAAGCAATATTATTGGAAGGGAAGAATTTTACCAAAGGAAAGTTATGGGCAGTACATCCCCATTTCAGGGTTGTAGGGGCGTTGTTCCTCTGAGTTCCCTCAAGCAGTAAGTCCCGTCCGGACGACCTCCTCTATCTCATGCTGGCCTCCTTAATTTGGAGCATGCTTCTCTTGGTTTTGACACTAGGAGATGATGAATCACCGATGTTCCAAGCTCCACCCGCGGCTAATGTTGATGATGCCATGAGGTGGCCGACCTTCTTATTTCTGGCAGCGCCATTGGCCGATCTTCTCCTGCTTCAGGCTGGCATCGGAGAAATTTACCCCACCGTCCCTTTTTGATGAGCTCTTCAATTTCATCTTGGAGCTAAATGTATTCCTCAATGTCGTGGTTGTGGTCGCGATGGTAGGGGCATTGCTTGCTTCGTACGTTTAGGAAGGCTGTAGTCCTTCCGATCTTGGCAGCTGGCTCTTAACTTCGCTGAGAATTTGAGTTCGAGGAGCGTTGCGGGGGCATAGTGGTAGAACCTTTCGGGAGAACTTCTTCGCACCCTTCTGTCAGGACTACCTTGGTGGCGAGCTCGAGGAGTTCGGGCTTGTGAAACTTGTAGGAGAACTTCATGCCCCATTGTCGAGGCTTCCTTGATGATGAGCTCGAGGGTGAGTTCGGCTGCCTAGCTTACGCTGGGGAGATCGTGAGCATGGCCGAACTTCTTGGGAAACCTTATGCGGGAGAAGTTCATGCCCCTCTATCGGGGCTTCCTCGATGACGAGTTTGAGGGGGAGTTCAGCCTCGCTTGCATCGAACTTCATTCCGCTTTCCTACGAAACCTTCCACGGGAGAACTTCATGCCCCTTCATTGGGGCTTCCTTGATGATGAACTTGAGAGGAGTTCGGCCTCGCTTGCACCAAACTTTATTCCGCTTTCCTACGAAACCTTCTGCGGGAGAAGTTCATGCCCCTCTGTCGAGGCTTCCTCGATGATGAGCTTCGAGGGGAGTTCGGCCTCGCTTGCGTCGAACTTTATTCCGCTTTCCTACAAAACCTTCTGTGGGAAAAGTTTATGCCCCTCTGTCGGAGCTTCCTCGATGATGAGCTTCGAGGGGAGCTCGACCTGGCTTGCCCGAGCTTCATTCCACCTCCTGTGAATTCTTCGTAGGGGGTTTCCTCGATGACATATACTCGAGGGGGAGTTCGGCCTTACTTGCGCCGAACTTCACTCCGTCGTCCTGTGAAGCTTTCATCGAAAGAACTTCATGCCCCTTTGTCAAGACTTTCTCGACAACGAGCTCGAGGGGGAGTTCGGTGGCCTTGCTCACGTCGAACTTCATTCCGCCTTCTTTGTGAAATCTTTTGCGGGAGAACTTCTTCTCTCCATTTTTTCTTCCTAAGGGCGATTAATATGCCCAAATGCCCTTCCTTAAGGTTAGTTCCTCGCATCCCCATGGCAGGTTCGCTGGCAAAGTCTCCACCAAAGGTTGTCGCACGGCCTGCATCATCTCGATGGGATGGCAGCAGATGGATTTGGCGTGGAGGCTACCGATCGTCGAGTCGAAGCTCTCTTGGGAGGCATTTTCTCTTCGAAAGAGAACTCTAGAGAGGGAGAAGAGAGATCTCCGAAGAGGGAAGAGAGAAATTATCACCGAGCACTCCTTTAAGAATAAGGAGAGCTTGAAGGTTCAAGCCCTTCCTCTAGCGCCAAGCTATTGACGCAAAATCTGATCATCATCAGAATCAGCTGGAGCGGAGGTGGACGAGGTCGCCGTCGGAGACCTACAGAATGAAGTCCCATTCGGAGCCGGTGGGGGTGTGGCTTCGGTAGG
The DNA here is from genome assembly GCA_006176705.1 of Cocos nucifera. NCBI lineage: Eukaryota > Viridiplantae > Streptophyta > Magnoliopsida > Arecales > Arecaceae > Cocos > Cocos nucifera. Next base: position 42,373 of record QRFJ01006171.1, on the reverse strand, counting down.
ACCCTCAGACGATCAAGTCAGCTCTGGCCAACAGAAATGTAGTGCTCTGGAATGATTTCCGCAGAGCTTAGAGTAGAAGAAAACTTAGAGCATAGAGATCAGAGGTTAGCGATTAGAGGATAGCATATCTGGAGGGTGCTTTTTATAGGCGGAGCTTGATGATGATAGCTGCAGCTGTCTGATAGTGGGTCGTTCGAGACTGCACCGGGTTTGATGTGGAGAGGATGGTGTCGTTAGGTCGAAAGCGACAGTCATGCCATTCGATAGTGGTGGGCTACTCGAGGTTTGGCGGAGCCACTATAGCATCGCCTGTGGCAGACTGACGATGACCGTTCGTCCAGCTTTAATAGCCATGGCTCTCAGAAAGTAGGCATTGATCGATGGACTTTGGCATATATCAATTCCAGGGGAGTTCAGTCATGGAGAAGCTTGGAAGGAGTTCGGTCGAGGGATGACCGCTGAGGAGCTCGGCCACTGGGAGTCCGAAGGAGCTCGTCCAACTGAGCAGTTTGGTCGGCTGCAGGAGTTCGGCTAAGATCTGTCCGTTGAAGCTCTTCCGCGGCTACTGGTTGCATTAGGCTGAGCACCGAACTTGACTTCGGCAGGAGCAGGGTTTATCCCCAACAGTACCTAATTAGATTATGTTTACTCTTATTTATTTGGATTAATCTGGTTGGAATTAAATAACTAAAATATAGAGTCTGATTAGATTGGGCTAGCCCTATGCCACACCTATTTCCCATGCCATCTCATTCTCCATGCAAAAAGGGGTTTTTGTGTGAATAAATCCCATGCCCCAACCCTAAGTGTCGCCCACTCTAAGAGCCCTTAGATGAGAATTGAATGGAATTTAGATTTGATTTAAATTCAATTTGAGATGGGCATGAGTCATAGTTTGAATTTGATTCAAACCAATCTATGACTCGTCAACCCTATCCTCTTCTCTGTACAAGTGCCATCTTGGACGTGGGAAATAAGATTCTTAGAGCTTTTAGCCAACCAAAGAAGGGGTTCTATGGTTTTGGGTGTGAGGTTTGTGGTGGCATCTCCCTTGGTGTGAGTTCTAGAGAAAACTAGTTCCTCTTTGGGTGAGAGAGAGACCTAGATCTGATCTAGGATTTTATATGAAGAAAATCTTAGAGGGAAGATAGTTTTCCTCTCTCTTCTTCCTCCATCAAATCCTTCTTGAAGCTTTTCTTTAGATCTAAAGGTGTTTAGAGGTTCTGAAGAAGAAGAGAATGCAGCCATATGGCAGCCTTTCATGTGAGCTAGTACTCCTAGAAAGGTGGATCAGATCTGAGCTTTGAGTGAACAATTCGTAGCGGCCGAACACTTGTGCTACGAGCAACCATCAAGAGCTTTAGATCTTAGGGATCAATAGCGGTGTTCAACAACCCGTGCAAAGATAATGGGTTCTGAACTCGTTAGATTAGAACTAGATCAATTATAATGGTTAGACCTGATCTAGGGCATCGATGTGATCGATGCAAGGCTTTGTTTTTCAGATCTTTATGCATCATAAATCATATTAAAGGTCCTAAGTAAGGTAGTTTAGATTTGATCTCTTACATGTAATGTAGATTAAATTATTTAATCTATCCTATTCCATTGCAAAATTTTAAAATTATGTGCATGGAACTACCTAACTTTTCTTTTAATTGGTATCAGAACCAGGTTGCATAACATAATTTTATATACTATATAAATCTAAATTTTATTATTTAGATTAGATCTAAATAATATTTATGTATATATCTAATTTTGATCAAATATATTTTGTTAGATTAGATGATCCAAGTAGCAAGTACTTTGATTGGGTTGGTCACTAGGCCATCCGGTCATAAGAGAAAGCATGGTTTAAAGGCCATCTCTTTCCGGTCGATGGAGTGCTCTAATGGCATATAGGGGTGTCATGTGACTACATACCTTGATAAAGAAAGCGAAAGGAAAAAGTTACTTTTCTACAAAATCTTAGATTTGGAAATCTTAGGTTTGTTGTATGTGATGAAATCATATGAAAAGTAATAACATCTAATCTTGATGATTAAAATTATTTTAATCTTGAAAAATAAAGTTTAGAATTATAGATATGGTTTAGATAAGATCAAAAATAAATTATGATTAAAAAATCTAAAATTTATGTAAAAATTAGAAAATCTAAAATCCTGCAATAGTTGATGGCATACCTGCAGTGGTCAACCCCTGTCCCGTTCGAGTCGATCCCTGTCCCTAGGGTCGATCCCTTTACTACAGATGAGATTTTAAGCTTTTTATTTTCTCATAGAGGTTGACCCATAGGTCCACCCATTGTGAGGAACCAACTCCTATCAGGGAGGGGTCGACCCGAATTTGTGAATAAAATTTTTTTGCATAAAATACTTGTATGATTATTTTACAAAATTGAAATTTGTTTCACACCTATGATTGTATGATACGCTTAATTGAGAATTAAGATATCTAGATTAGAGAATCATGAATCTAATGTCATTTTTCATAAATCATGAAGGCATAGGATAGCTCAAATTAGGTCCTCTTAATTGGGTTAGACCTAAGGATAGAATCAAAGAGTTAATGGATCATTTAGAGAAAATGATTAAATCTAACCAAAAGTTGAATTAGATTAAATCAGGAGTTCTCTAGAGACAATATAATAATTATAGTTGGTAAAGTCCATGCCTTTAACTAGACCAAATTGGATCCTGATTATAACTCAGTGGCCAGGCCCAAATTATTAGGTGCATCAAATCAAAACTAATTAACCAGTTGGTGTCTAAGGTAAGTTTGGCAGTTTAGACCGGTGGTCTTTAATTGGGAGCTACTCGTATAGATGAGTCTACGGTGGGTTAATGACATATCTCTCCCACCGATCTCACTTACCTGGCCAAATTGGTGGACTATGTTTTGATAGGATCACTTAGTAATTCGAGTTGATCCATGTCACCAAGGTTGATTAGTATGACTAATTTAGGTGCTTCTAAATTGACTTGGTCTTTAGTCTTCTTTAAGATTTTGTGAAGTCAGTGGGAGGATTGTCGACTGTTGGTTAGTCGTTCCTTTACTTCTCTAAATAATTTAATCAAATTCTTTAAATTATTAGGTACTTAAAATAAAATTATTATGGAGATAACAAGTTCAAAGCTTTCCATCAAGGTAGATGGTAATGGGTCCAATTATTTGGATAAATATTGGAGGCACCTTATGCTTGGTGTTCATTTGGATTTTGGAATTGCTATTCATTAAATGATGACTTTGTTGGGCTAGTTGATGAATGGTTGAGTTAGCTAGAGCTTTCCTCGAGCCTAATCATTCATCAGTTAGATCCACTAAGTAGGTTCATGTTAATGGTTGGACCTAACCAGACCTTGCAGAGAAGGCCATAGCCAACTGAAAAGGCTTCTAGGGTAAAACTGAATACTAGAAGCTGTTTAGAGAAATAATTAGCTAAGAATATATCCATAGATGTACATGGGTTAGCCAGAGCTTTCCTTGGGCCCATATACGGTCTGTGTAGATTCTAGCACCCACTAAGAAATTAAGATAATTTCTTAAATTGGAGATAGAGGCTACTAATTTATATAAAATAATGGGAGAACCTTTAGACTAAACTCCATGTCTTTAGGCTTAAATAATTTATATACTAATAAGTTGGTTGTTCTCTTTTTAGATATGTCTAGTCGGTCATTGCTTCATTCACTGTTGGCTAGTGAAAAACTTATCAGACCCAATTTCAATAACTGGTATTGAAAGTTCAAATTGGTTCTGCAGCATGAAAGGATTCCGTATGTTATTATGGATCCTGCACCTGTAGAACTTCCGCCCAATGTGTGTGATAAAATCAGAGATACTTATCAAAAGTGAATCAATAATTGAATCATAGTATGGTGCATAATGAGGGGAGCTATGAATAATGAATTTAATAGTAAATTCAAGGATTCATGGCCTAAGGAAATACTTCAAGTGTTGAAGTCCTTAGCAGGAAATTATTCCTTTGAGAAAGGAAATATCAATAAGGTGCAAGAGTTTCGTGCTAGGGCATTTAAGCCCAATCAGGCTAGAGAATCCAAGGCTGACCATTGTAAGGTAGAGTCTTTTGATCCAAATAGGCATAGTAAGAGAAAAAACTAAGAAGTTGCTTATCAAGGATGTTATATGATAACACCTTGTAATTTTTCTATTTGTGATACTTGGGTATTGGATATCGATAAAGAAACTTTTCCACTTTGCTGCATCGGATTGGATCAGATGTAGTGAAATTTAAAAATTTTAGATTTGATCTAGTTAGGGATTCATAGATCTAATTATAAATTTAGCAACTAAAGCATCTAAACATGCAAATAAATGATTGGTGATCACATTACCTTGCATGAGTAGACAATCTCCGTAATCTGATGATCTAGTCTTGCTTGAGATTCACCTTCGAGCCGCACACGTGCCTGGCATCTATTGATATCCACTCAGGCTCAGATATAGATGTCTTCTCTGGCTTGATCTAGCTTCAGCAAGTTAGATCTAGATCTTTAGGATCTACCTTCAATCTGATCATTGGAAGCACTGATTAGCACATAATCGGATCTCCTTCTCTTACACAAGCAGCACCCAACCTTTGATCACCTAGATCAGCCCAACTCCTTAGGTGTGGGATAGAGAGAGAGAAACTAGGGAGGAGAGGAGGTGCGGAGGAAGAGAGGCAAAGCTTCGCACTTTCCAAAAATGCAATGCTAAACCCTTTAACATGTTTCCTATTTGTAGTAATAGAAAACTTAGAGTTCTAGGGCTTTAAGTTTTTGACCAGGTCAAATACTTAAAGCAGAAGGACTCTTTTATGATATCTAGCACCCCACCATATTTCTTTGAACAAAATGCAAGAGGGGCATGCACCATCGTATCCAGATAAGGTGGTTGGTGCCCCACAACTTCTCCTCTCCAATTTGAATTAGATCAAACTACTTTGACCTATTCAAATTTTATCTTCCAAGTTTAAACCAAAACAAACTCCCTCCATTTTTATCCACTTATGGGAGCATGCCAGGAAGAAGCAACAGGGCATGCACCCTCTAATTTTCTTCCTCTAAGAAGAGTAGATGCCCCAAGAGAAATTCTAGGGGGCGTGTGCCCCTCTCCCCTTGTGCAAAGACCTAGTCAAAAGGGTGGGGTTCCATCTTATGGCACCCCCTTCATCCTTATCCACTACAAGATCAGAATATCCTATTAATTGGTGTCTAGGCAAGCTAAATCCAATTTAGCTAAGCCTAATCCAATAGAAAATCCAATGCAGGAGAAATTTAGTTCAATCATGTGCTAGCATGACTTTCTTGAACATAATTAGATCAAATCCAAATCAATCGGATTGTAAGAGTCCCAATGAAAACATCTAGGGCCAAAACCCTTATTTATATGATCCCATAGGTTCAATACTATATGGTAATAGGATATATTGTGATCTCCATCATCGACATCATCAAAACTCCTTCTAATGGGTCAAAACTTTTTTAATTTAGCTAATTAGAATTATCGATCATCAAGATATTTATAATCGATCCCACAATCCACCAGTGACACCTAGCAATATATGGTGGCAACCCATCAGAACTGAATAAGAACCTCTTAATAAAATTATTATATAATTTGATTCTTCTATCATGAGTCCTGATAGGATTGAGGTTAAGGTTGACTTGTCAAACCTCATACCTATCATATATGTGAAGAGAAAAATTCTATTTCCCGGATCAGGTTTGTTCAGATCTGATTGGATCAAGAGGGATATTTCAAAAATTTTTTCTCTTAGATCCAAATCAAATCTGAGACTCTTCAGATTTGATCTTATTGATCTGATAAAATAAAATAAAATAAAATCTAATTTAATCATACCTTTATTATGGGTAATCCTATTATCCTGTGATGATCCCGATGTTTGCCTGAGGTTCTTGATGTAGCCACGCAAGCGCCTGGCCTCTACCGGTATCCACTCGAGCAGGATCTAGAGATCTTCTTTTTCTCAATCTATGCTTCAAAAATTAGGTCTAGATCTGATCTTGAAGATCTTCAAAATAGCTTTCGAAGATCAGCCATTGTCTCTTGCAGCAGGGCTGCCTTCTTCCTTTCTTGTCGCCTTTCTCTTGCTCGGATCGCACCAAACTCAAGCCCAAAAGCTCTTGGATGTGGATAAGAGAGAGAGGACCTAAAGGTGGCATGGAGAGGAAGGAAGAGAAACCTTGTGGCATGGGCAAAGGATAGAAACTCTAAATTCTAGGTGTAGACAGGATTTATATAGACCCTACTGCACTATGTAGTGCCACATCATCCCGGCCAATCATGGCTCTTTGTCCAATCAAATCTAAATCTGATTGATGGGATGACATCATCTGATCTAATCAGATTAGAGTCCCTCATAAACCTTCTTAGGTAGTGCCAAGACTAGTCAAATAGGACTCCTTAGCATCACCTAATTTGAAACCACAAAGCAACCTGGAGTCCTATCTATATGGGACTCAAGGCATGATCCTCATGAGGGACATGCCACCCTAGGCATGTGCCCCATCCCTTTCTATTTTTTAGTAGGGGGACAATGCTCCATGTTCTCTCCTATAGGTGCATGACACATGGGCAGATGTCTAAGTGTCAAAGGTCAACATTTGATCAAAGTCCAAGGACAAGATTTAGCAGGTGATGGAAAAGGATAGGTGTTTTCTCAAATTTATCTCATAAATTAAGACAACCCTTTTCTGACCTGGACAAGCTCTAGTCAGACCAAGTAAAGGTTCCTAAGTGAGCCCAAATACATTTGGCTCAATTGAGACAAGCTTTAATGATTGTTGAAGGAGAACATTAGGCTCAATCATGTACTAGCATGATTTTCTTGAATCTAATTGAATCTTATTCAAATTAATTGAACTGGATTAGTCCAATTGATAATATCTAGAGCCAAACCCTTATTTATATAATCTAGTTAGGTTTAGTTCCATATGGTAATGGGATATGTCGCAATATCTATCATTGACATCATGGAAATGCCTTCCGATGGATCAGAACTTTTTTGATTCAGACAACTAGTATGATCGATCATCCAAATCATTCTAATTGCTTCCAAAATCTATTAGTGACATCTAGCAGCATATGGTGGCAATCCATCAGAACTAAGAATAAATCTCTTCGTGCAGTTACCTATGTGATTAAGTTTCTCTATCTTGAGTCCCGATCAGATTAGGATTAAGGTGATCTCGTCAAATCCTAATTTTCATCATATGAATTAATCATTCGATTCAAGTCTAATGTAAAAACCCTAATAGAAACCCTTTCTATTATTTCACTCTGCCATGGCCATGGGCTTATGGACTTGATTTTCATGATCGTCATAGGACTGCTCCTCATCTACCAAGGTAGATAGATCCCCTATTAGTGCAAATCAATTCCTACAATGAACATGCTATAGCCAACATACACCTCAGGATTTCGAATGGCTAGGAGATTGAGTTATGGTGTAGTCAAACTATAACACCCTCAAGGGGAACTATCGATACACCTCAGGTCAAAGAACCAGACACACCACTGCAGCTTTGGACCAGTCATCGATGAGAAGGTAGACTTCCTCAAGACTGCTTGAGGTGGTCACGCTCGGTGCCCTCATTCTCTAATGAGTACCTATACTCTCGCTTCGATGTCTCTACACCATAGACTCAAGATTCATCTATCCTAAATAAGCGATTGTACACCAACCTTCTGGATCAATCACCATCCTTATGATAATCCTATGGTCGAGAACATTTTTTGAGTTAATAATAAAAATTCATGTCTTAAATTTTTAACTCTTGAAAATATGAACCATCATTACCATTAACTCAAGGAACGTATCACAGACACTTTCAAATACACATTGTCATACAAAATAATCCATTTTATTATTTATCATCAAAATTATAATTTTGTCCTTAGATGTGTATTATAAGTGTCAGCTAATTCTGGCTTCTAAGGCACACATATCTAACAAACTTCCACTTGACCAAAAGTCAATTGGCTATAAATCTAGGTCTCATCTTTTCAAGATTGGTTTCGATCTTTTGCTGGTCCAACGACTTTGTGAGTGGATCTGCCACATTACATGCAGAGTCGACTCTCTTAACCTTGACATAACTTTTCTTGAGGTAAACGTGGATGAGGTAGTATCGCCGCTCGATGTACTTGGATTTCTAGTAAGACCTCAGCTTTTTAGCAAGGGCTATAGCACCATTATTATCTCAGTATAGAGGAATGGCATCTGATGACATCACTCCGATCTCTGTGGTGAATTTCTTATACCAAAATATCTTCTTCGTAGCCTCTGATGCAGTGATGTATTCTGCTTCCATGGTGGAATTTGCTATCACTATCTGCTTGAAACTTTTCTAACTGACAGCACCACCATTACACATAAACAGACTTTCAGATGTCGACTTTTGATCATCTATATCGAACATAAAATCCGAATCTGTATATCCCTGGACTTGGATTTCTCCATTACCAAAAACCGACAACATATCCTTAGTTCTTCTCAAGAACTTAAGGATACATTTCACAGAAATCCACTATTCTTCACCTAGATTCGACTGATATCTGCTCGTGACACTCACAGCATGGGCTATATCAGGTCGTGAACATAATATGGCATACATGAGGCTCCCTATTGCTGAAGCATAAGGGATCTTGCTCATGCATTCAATCTCCTCTGGTGTGTTGGGACACATTTTCTTAGAGAGATGAATGCCATGTCTGAAGGATACCAATCCCCTATTGGAGTTTTCCATGCTAAATCTCTTTAACACTTCCTCTATGTATATCTTCTATGTAAGACCTAGCATCCTATTCGGTCTATCTCTATAGACTTTGATTCCTAGAATGAAGGATGCTTCTCCTAGGTCTTTCATGGAGAATTCCTTAGATAACCATATTTTAACTATGGTCAACATGGGAATATCATTTCCAATAAGGAAGATATCATCCATGTACAGTATGAGGAAAACAATAGTGCTCCCACTGACCTTTTTGAAAATACATGGTTCCTCCTCATTTTTGATGAAACCAAATAATTTGATCACATCATTAAAATGACTATTCTAGCTCCGAGATGCTTGCTTAAGTCCATATATGGACCTTTGCAGCTTGCATACTTTGTGATCAGCATCACTGGATGTGAAACCTAGCAGCTATTCCATATAGATATCTTCCTCAAGGTATCCATTTAGGAATGCCATTTTTACATCCATTTGCCATATTTCATAATCGAAATAAGCTACAACAGCAAGCAATATGTGGATGGATTTTAGCATAGCTACTGGCAAAAAGATATTTTGATAGTCAATGCCTTCACGCTGATTATAACCTTTTGCCACTAATCTAGCTTTAAATGTCTCCATATTTCCATCTACACCAAACTTTCTCTTGTAGATCTATTTATACCCAATAGGTACTATATCTTCTGGTAGATCTACCAAGATCCAGACTTGGTTTGAGTGCATCAAGTCAATTTTTGACTTCATTATCTCTAACCATTTTTCGAAGTCGATATTCGATATCGCCTCGTCATAGGTTTTGGGATCACCATGAACCCTATTACCTATGAGAAATATTTCCTCTACTTCCTCTGAAATAGTACCTAAGTACCTATTAGGGGGATGGAAAACCCTTTTCGATCTACGAGGTCGAGGAGGTAGTGATTGTATTGGCTCAACCTGATTTGGTTCCATGGGGTCCTTAGCTTGTTGCTCTTGGGAGACTTTCTCCTCTAGCTTGATCTGCTTTCCAATGTTGCTATCTTGAATAAACTATTTTTCAAGAAAAATGGCTTGCCGACTTACAATCACATTATGGTCTTCTAGAATGTAGAAATAATATCCTAATGATTCTTTAGAATATCCTATAAATTGAGTTGTAAAGGATCTATAGTCTAACTTGTCCGCTTGTTGTCTTTTGATATGAGCTAGACAACCCCAAATTTTGAGATGACTCAGACTTGGTTTCTTACCATGCCATATCTCATATGGTATGGTAGAAACGATTTTAGAGGAAACCCTATTCAGTAAATATATAGCAGTTAACAGACTATGTTTCCAAAGAAAATCAGAAAGGTCTGTGAAGCTCATCATGGATCGGACCATATCTAATAGAGTCTGATTTCTTCATTCTGAAATTCCATTGAGTTGAGGTATTTCAGGTGGAGTCCATTTAGAGACTATGCCATTTTGCTTGAGATAGTCCAAAAATTCTCGACTAAGGTATTCACCTCCTCGATCTGATCGATGAACTTTAATGGATTTTTTAGTTTGCTTTTCGACTTCATGTCTGAATTTCTTAAACTTTTCAAAGGCTTCAGACTTGTGTCTCATAAGATACACGTACCCATACCGAGATAAATCATCGATAAAGGTTATAAAGTAATCAAAGTTGCCTCTAGCTGACACATCAAATAGGCTGCACACATCAGTATGTACTAGGAAAAGTAGATCCGTGGCCCTTTCCCCATGTCCTACAAAAGGAAGCTTAGTCATTTTGCCATGAAGACATGATTCATAAATTGGGTATGGCTCGAAAGTAAACAGACTAAATAGCCCAATTTTTTCTAATTTGTTAACCCTATCTTCTGCTATATGACCTAGCCTTAGGTGCCATAGAGACCTATCATTTAGACTATCCCTGGGTCATTTTACGGCATTCACATTTTGCTCGATATTAAAGATAGATACATCAACATGTAACTGGTAGAGAACGTTAATGAGAAAACCACTTGCAATTTTATTTCTTTCATAAAGAATATTACAATGGTCCTTAAGAAAACTAATTACATAGTCTTCTTGTGCTAAACATGAAATAGAAATTAAATTTTTGCTTGCACCAGGCACATAATAATAATTCCTAAGTACTAAATTTAAGTCGGATGGTAGTCAAAGAGGATAGGTTCCCACGGCCACAGCAATAATCCATACTCCATTTCGGACATGAAGGATCATCTCACCATCCCTTAGCCTCCTGCTATTCTCAAGATCCTATATGGAAGTGCACAAATGAGCACTAGAATTAGAGTCAAGCACCCAATTGGATGCAAAAAAAATCGTTAAGTTTAGATTTAATAATGAGCATACCTCCAGAAGGACTTGTCTCCTTATTCTTTAGGGTGGCCAGCTATGTAGGATAGTTCCACTTCTAGTGACCATCAAAATTATAATGAAAATACTTTCCTTTATCAGCAACCTTCTTCTTTAGCTCTGTCTTCCTTTTCTTTCCACCTTCCACCTTCTATCTTTTCACAGACTTCTTCTTCTTTCCAAAAGACTTTCTCTTGGAAGAAGTCCGTTTCATAGCAAGTACTAAGCCTTTAGAACCTTTCATAGAAAGGTCAGCAGTAACCAACATATTCATAAGTTCGGCCAGAGTATTCTGAAGTTTATGCATATGGTAGTTCATAATGAACTGCCCATATGCATCAATAAAAAAATATAGAATTATATCATTCTATAGATCCTGGTCTAACTTCACCCTGAGTTTCTCAAGCTCTTTCAAGTCCTTGATCATCATCAGACAATGATCTTGGACTGATTGTCCATCATGCATTTTAGTCTTAAAACATCATTTAGTAATCTGATATTTGGCTACATGACTCTATTCATCAAACAACTCTTGCAGGTGAGACAATATTTGGTGGGCAGTCTTGATATCTTCATGTTGGAGCTAAAGCTCATCAAACATCGAACCCAACATGTAGTATCTGATCTTGTTATCTTCATCCATCCAATTATCAAGAGACCCTCTCTGTTCAACAGACGGACGGGCTGATAAGACGGGGAGATCTTGGTCCAATACTTGAGTTAACTTCTCAGAACCCAAAATAATTTTGAAGTTTTGGAGTCAATCCTTGTAATTGGATTCAGTTAGTCTATAGGTATCCAAGATACGAGCTAGTGGATTGGATGCAGACATTTTTCTTTTTCCTGTAGAGTCTCAAAGTTTCTAGTTATATTTTGTAATTATGACTTGATCAATTTATTTAGGAATTTAATTTTTAAATAAATTAGCTCTCACTATTTTCTTCGGATCCCTACACTCTTCCTATAAAGCTGGAAAAATCTTCATGATTAATGATTTCTAGTGGATGGTGTAGTCCCACCAACTGACTCATCACCTCACCTAACGGTTATTAGTGATAGGTTAGCCAATGAGTGAACAACTCTTATCCAATGATTCTCTAATCATGGTGCATCCAAGCTTGATCCACTCCTTAGTTAAGTCAGACCCACCATTTGCACAGATTAGATTTCTAATTAGATCTCTCATCGTATCCAAAATATTAAGCCCAATCCATCCTCCAACCCGTAGCATCCAATGCCTAATAGACATGGTTGCATCTTTCCAGTGCAACTGAACCACTATGATCAGTCGAGAACAATCAATACTGGGAAGAGCCCAAAAATCTACAATGGTGGAAGACCTTAGACTTAATCTTTTCTTAGGAAGATTTGATTTAGGTCTCTTTAAACTTGACTTGACATAGCCATAACCATTATGACTAATCTAGCGGCATTGGTTAACTTGGATTATTAGCCACCTTAGATCAGGATTGAGCTAACAAATATGGCCAGGTAAGTAAGACTGGTGGAAGGGATATGCCATTAACTCGATAAGAACGCATTCGAGTTGAGTAGCTCTCAATTAAAAATTAGTCGATCGTATTTGCCAAACTTACCTTAGACACCAAATTGTTGACCTAGAACCAATCGGATTAGCCTACAATCCAGACTCTAACTAGTGAGCCTAATTAGGTCTTAACTTGGTCGATCACTCATGTGACTCGACCTTGATCCAGACTTAATCCTATTAGGTTGGTCAATTTAAGCACTCTTGATCTTATCTAATCGACTCTTGATTTGGTTTGATCAACCGCTAGACCTAATTGAGCTACCCAGGCCCGAATCAAAATTTATGAATATATCTTAGATCTAAAAATTCTTAATTTTAGATCTAATATATTTCATAATCTTAATTCTTAATTAAGTTTAGGGTTCATAAATAAAACATGTAAATAAAATCCTAGGATTTCAGGATCTAGGATTTTGTAGAAAATAAGTTTTTGATTTCTGATTAAGAATGAATGCGCAGCATCCCTATATATCATAAGAACATCCCATCGAATGGAAGGAGAGGGTGTTTAAATTCTTCTTTATTCTTATAACCGCACGGCCAAGGGGAACGCCTTAATCAGAAACATGATGAATCTACAAAATGAGTTAGATCTACATCATATATCACATATAAAAATTGATCTAACTTAAAAACATATTTTGCATACATCTCATGTATCATATCATGCATGTTTTTAGATCTAAATTATCTCTTAAATATCTAAAAAAAAATTTAATTTAATCATATCAAATTAAATTTATTCAAGACAACTTTGTAGATCTATTTTACAACTAGTCTAAACATGCATCAATCATATCTCATATGAAAAAAATTAAATAAATTTATTTTTTATTTTTTAGATCTAATTATAATATTTATAATATTAAAAAATAATAATTAAATAGATCTAAAAATTATAATTAATTTAATTAAAATTATGATAATGTTAGACTACACATAGAATAATTCTATTCCTAGTCTAATCATGCATCTCATATATCTTAGATCTAAATTATTTAATTTTAATTTTTTAATTTTAGATCTAATCACATCTGATGTGATATCTGAAATCATCTAATTATCATATCAAAATTAAAATAAAATTAGATTAATCAGATTAGAGTCCCTCATAAACCTCCTTAGGTGGCGCCAAGACTAGTCAAACAGGACTCCTAGGTGCCACCTAATTTGAAACCATGAAGCAACTTGGAGTCCAATTTGTATGGGACTCCAGGCGTGATCCTCACGGGGTGCATGCTTACCTAGGCATGCACCCCCTCCCTTTCTGCTTTTTAGCAGGAGGACAAAGCCCCATGTTCTCTCCTATGGGTGCATGACACATGGGTAGATGTCTAAATATCAAAGGTCAACATTGACCAAAGTCCAAAGACAAGATTTAGCAGGTGATGAAAAATGGTAGGTGTTGTCCCAAATTTATCTCATAAATTAAGATAATCCTTTTCTAATCTACACAAGCTCCAGTCAGATCAAGTAAAGATTCTTGAGTGAATCCAAATACATTTGGCTCAATCGAGACAAGCTTTAATGATTGTTGAAGGGGAACATTAGGCTCAATCATATGCTAGCATAATTTTCTTGAACCTAATTGAATCTTATTCAAGTCAATTAAATTGGATTAGTCTAATTGATGATATCCAGATCTAAACCCTTGTTTGTATTATCTAGTTAGGTTCAGTTTCGTAAGGTAATGGGATATGTCATGATCTCTATCATTGACATCATCGAAATGCCTTTCGATGGATCAGAACTTTTCTGATTCAGACAACTAGTATGATCGATCATCCAAATCATTCTAATTGCTTCCAAAATCCATCAGTGACACCTAGCAGCATATGGTGGCAACCCATCAGAACTGAAAACAAACCTCTTCGTATAGTTACCTGTGTGATTAAGTTCCTCTATCTTGAGCCCCGATCGGATTAGGGTTAAGGTAATCTCGTCAAACACTAATTTCCATCATATGAATTAATCATTCAATTCAAGTCTAATGTAAAAATCCTAATAAAAACTCTTTCTATTATTTTACTTTTCCATGACCATGGGCTTATGGACTTGATTCTCATGATCATCATAGGATTGCTTCTCATCTACCAAGATAGATAAATCTCCTATTGGTGCAATCCAATTCCTACCATGAACATGCTATAGCCAACATACACCTCAGGATTCTGAATGGCTAGGAGACCGAGTTATGGTACAGTCAAACTATAACACCCTCAAGGTGAACTGTCGATGCACCTCAGATCAAAGAACCAGACACACCACTATAGCTTCAGACCAGTCATCGACGATAAGGTAGACTTTCTCATGACTGCTCGAGGTGGTCATGCTCAGTGCCCTCATTCTCTAACGAGTACCTATACTCTTGCTCCGATGTTTCTACACCGTAGACTCAAGACTCTTCTATCCTAAAGAAGCAATCATACACCAACCTTCCAGATCAATCACCATTCTCATGATGATCCTATGGTCGAGAGCATTTTATGAGTTAATAATGAAAATTCATGTCTTAAATTTTCAACTCTTGAAAATATGAATCATCATTACCATTAACTCAAGGGATGTATCACAGACACTTTAAAATACACATTATGATAGAAAATAATTCATTTTATTATTTATAGTCAAAATTATAATTTTACCCTTAGATGTGTATTACAAATGTCAGCCAATTCTAGCTTCTAGGGCATACATATCTAACAATATGATAGAATCAATCGATTCGAGTCTGATATAAAATCCTAATAGAAACTTATTTCTATTATTTTATACTGCTATAGCTATGGATTTTAGAACTCAATCTCATGATCACCATAGGACTACTTTTCCTCTACCAAGATTGATAGATTTCATTTTGGTGCGATCTAATTCCTACAATGAACATGCTATAGCCAACATACATCTTAGAATTCTATATGATTAGGAGACTGAGTTATGGTGTCGTCAAACTATAACACTCTCAAGATGAACTACCGATGCACCTCAGGTCAGAGAACTAGACACAACTACAGTAATGAGTAAGTCACTGACGAGAAGGTAGATTTTCTTATGATTACTCAAAATTGGTCACACTTAGTGTCTTTGTTCTTAACAAGCACCTATACTTTCACTCTGATGTATCTACAACATAGATTCAAGATACATCTTTCCTAAGCAAGTGATCGTACACCAATCTTTCGAATCAATTACTATCCTCGTGATGATCCTATGATCGGAAGTAGTTTATGAGTTAGTTATGATAACACATATATCAAATCTCAACTCTTACGAATATATGTTATCATACCCATTTGTTGGGAATATGTGCTCTTTCCACACGGATCAGCATGGCCGTCGGTGATTAGCCAAGCAATCAAGAAAGTACTTGTTAGAGATCTCTGCAAAAGCACGTTAAAATAAATCAAGGAATAGAGAAGAAGAGATTTTTGAGAAAAAAGAGCTTTTATTCAGCACACTCCCAACCTTGACCTATTTTCAGCATATATACTTTACAAAGGATCAAGCCCAAGCTCATAGAAAAATTTTCTAAATCCAAACAACCCACATACCTAAAATAATAATCCGTAGAAACTAAGCCAGCTCAGTCTGTTTCAGATTGAGCTGACTAACCTACGATTGGGTCGGCTCAGTCCCAGATTGAGCCGACCTAGTTATGTACCATGCCAATAGCCCAAAAATGCTGCTCTCTATCTGAATTTTCCTTTAAGACCTAGCCAACCTAGTTCTAGACTGAGTCGACCTAGTTCCCAGTTGAGCTGGCTCAGTCTCAAAGTGAGCTAGCCCAGTTTCTGAACTTTACTATTGAGATTGATTCTTCTTGTGACTCGCTCTTATCTTTCCATGACCTATCTTCTCATATTTTCAAGACTTGGGAGTGCCACTTTTGAGCTCACATTCTCCACCTTGGTGCTTTCAAGTCCTTGTGAACTCATCTCTTCTCAACAGACCCATTCTTGCAACACATCTCTGAAAGCTGTCTCTGGGGAGTACCTTCATGAGTGCATCAGACTGATTCTCCTTGGTATGGACCTTCATCAGTTCCACTTCACCTTCCTCCATCAGCTCTCTGATCCTATAGTACCTCACATCTATATGCTTTGTGCGCGAATGATAGACTGGATTCTGTGCCAACAATAGAGCACTCTGACTATCACTGAATAGTGTAACCTTGCTCTGCTCCACCCACAACTCATCAATCAGCCTCCTAAGCCAAAGAACTTTTTTTGTATCCTCCGTTATCCCAATGTACTCAGCTGACAAGACCGTGATTGACTGAAGGGTTGATCTCCAAGACACCAGTCAATCATATATGCAGAAGAGGTATCCAATAGTAGACCTCCCTGTATTAAGATCATCAACATAATTTGCATCAACAAATCCCTCTAAAGGACCTAAACCTTCACACATCTTCACAGATTATTCTCCAAATCCTTCTGGCTAACCATCAAACACCAAACCATAATCCCTTGTTTCATGTAGATATCTCAATATCCATTTCAATGCCTTTCGGTGTTCCTTTCCAGGATTAGCCATGTATCTACTAACCATGCTCACAACATGTGCTATATATGGTCTACAACATACTATAGTGTACATTACACTGCCTACAAAATTTTCATAAGAAACTCGTTCCATGTACTCTCTCTCCTCTTCTGACTAGGGACACTGTAACTTGGAGAGAGACATATGGCTCGGCCATGGCGTCTCTATAGGTTTGGCCTTCTCTATTCCAAAACTCTCTAGAACCTTCTGGACATACTTTCTTATGACAAATGGAGCACTCCTTTGCTCCTATCTTTGCAAATCTTCATTCTAAGGATTTTCTTAGCTAGACCTAAATCTTTCATCTCAAATTCAGATGATAATAGCTTTTTCAACTTTTTCACAGCATCCATGCTTCTACTGACTATGAGCATATCATCTACATATAATAATATGTACAGGGCATCCTTCTCATCTACATCCTTGATGTAGACATAATAATTATGTTCACATCTACTGAAACCCAGGCTCAAGACAAAGCTATCAAACCTTCGATATCACTAATGAGGGTATTATTTCAAGCCATACAAAGACTTTCTAAGTAAACACACCTTTTCTTCCTATCCCATCTTCATGAAACCATCTGGCTACTTCATGTAGATTCTTTCCTCCAAAGTCCTATGAAGGAAGGCTGTCTTCACGTCCATCTGTTCCAATTTCATGTTATGCTGTGCCACCAGTGATAGGAAAACTTGAATAGATGTATGACGCACCATAGGAGAAAAAACTTCTGTGTAGTCAATTCCTTCCCTTTGTGAGTATCCCTTTGCTACCAATCTCGCTTTGAATCTGACTCCACCTTATTTTAAAGGTGCTTTCTTTATGAACACCTACTTTGATCCAATAGATCGAGCACCCTCTAAAAGATCCACCAACTGCCATGTCTGATTCTTCTCAAGTGATTCCATCTCCTCCATCATAGCCTACATCCATGAATCATGATCCTCATTCTCCATGGCCTTTACATAATTCTCTGGATCTCCATTAGTAGTGATGAGTGAATAAAAGATAACCTCATCAATGCCATATCTGATTGATCTCCTAATAGTATACTGGGGCTTGTGCAAAGCTACTCCCACTGGCACATCTCTGCCTGATGTCTATAGCTACTTCTGCACATCGGTTTGAACTGTCGGCCCTTCATGCTGATTTTCAATCTAAGATAATACTTTTCTGCCCAACTCCATCTCAACAGGAACACTCTTGTAAGTGGATGTAACCTGCATGCCATCATTCTCTGACTGGCCACCATTGTTCATCTTTGTTTTCCCAATTCCATCTATCCTAGACCTTCTCAAGATGCTCTTCTCATCAAAGATAACATCCCTGCTGATCACTGACTTCTGTGCCTGAGAGTCCTACCGCAGGTATCCCTTGACTCCTTGTGGATACCCTATGAATGTCATCTTTTGAGATTTCAGATCCAATTTGCTCCTCTCAGTTGCCTCAACATGTGCATAGGCTATGCAACCGGAGACTTTCAGGTGGCCAAGCTCCACCTTTTTTCCACTTCATATCTCTTATGGAATGCCTCCATTTAGCTTATAATGTGGGGACCTGTTCACAAAAAAATAAGAAAAAAATAGAGCATCACCCTAAAAGGACTTTATGAGTGATGTCTGCAGCCTCAAATTCCATCCCTTCTCGATCAGTGTCTGGTTCATCCTATCTATGACACCATTCTGCTGGGGAGTCATCCTTATCGTGTAATGGCATTTGATGCCATTTTTCTCATAGTACCTTCTGAACTCCAGGCTAGTATACTCTCCTCCATTGTCCGACCTCAGACACTTTATCTATCTCCCTGACTCCTCTACATCAGCTCTCCAGGCTCTGAACTGGACAAACATCTCTGATTTTTCTCTGATTATATAAACCCGTACCTTCCTTGCGAAATCAATAATGAAAGTAACAAAATTTTTTGCCCCACCTCTAGCTGATAAGGAGCTGATCCCCACACATTCGAGTGCATTAAATCCTGCACTCCTTCACTGCACTTGGTACTTCTGGTAAACTTCATCCTATGTTGTTTACCAAAGATACACGGCTCACAAAGATCTATGCTCTCCTTCTTTAGGACTGGGATCATACCTCTTTTGCTTAGTTCTATGAGCCCATGGTCACTCATATGATCCATCCGATAGTGCCACAGTCGATATAAAATCTTCTCCTCCTGTGTCGCTGCTAGCACCTCTGCACTATCATTTACCACTGAGCCTTCCATTTTGTAAAGATTGTTGCTCAATCTTCTACCTCTCATCAGCACCAAAGCTTTCTTAAAAATTTTCAGACATCCACTCTCAGCCTGGCTACTAAAAGCATAACCCTGCTCCTCCTAATAGCCAATAGAAATCAAAATTTTTTTCAACTCTGGTACATGCCTAATATTTGATAATGTATTAATGATTCCATTGTACATCCTCATCTTGATAGAGATAATTCTAGCTACTTTGCATGAGTGATCATCTCCAAGACTGACACTTCCACCATCGGCCTTTTGGTAGGTAGCAAACCACTTCTGATGAGAAGTATAGTGGTGTGAGCATGTTGAATCTAATATCCATATAGTATCGCACTATGTAGATCTATCTGATACAACTAGTAGGTCTTCTCCACTGCTCATAGAAGCTGTATCATCTTCCTTGCTGGCCTTTCCTTTTTCTAATCTCAAAAGGAAACAATCTCTCCTTAGGTGTCCAGGATAATGACATTTATAACATTTCAATGTCATCTTCCTTTGATCACGAGACTTTGACCTGCTCTTGGATTTTCCTCTTGTCTTTCCATTTGATCTTCCTTGTCTTTCATTCACAGCCAAGATCTCAGACTTAGGGTCTCCTTTGTAGATCTTCTTCCTTTGCTCATTTGATCTGAGCACACCAACAACCTCCTCATAGTTTAGGGTCTCCTTCCCATAAACTAGAATTATTATGAGACCATCATACGAACCTAGGAGAGAATATAATAGCAGCAATGCCTGATCCTCCTCGTCGATCTTCACATCCAAACTCATTACCTCTGAACACACTTGATTGAACTTTTGGATATGTGCAATAAGATCTCTACCTTCGGGTATCCTCAGACTATACAGCTGTTTCTTTAACCATAGCTTGTTTATCATGTTCTTTCCAATGTATGTGTTCTCCAGTCTCTCCTAGAGCCCCTTTGCCATAGTCTCTATGCAAATCTTGGGCAAAACCTGATCAACCAAGCACATCCAGATTATGCTAAAAGTAATTTCTTCCAACTCTTTCCAATCCTCCGCACTGATCTTTTTTGGTCTTTCTTTTGTCAAGACCTTGTAGATCCTCTGCTGAACCAATAAGTTCTTTACTCTTTGTTGCCATAAGATAAAGTTTTTCTTATCGTCGAACTTCTTAAAATTTACCTTGAATCCACTTGATCCCATGACTTCAAACAAGTCAAGAACAGATCCCTAACACCCTTTATGATTACACACTAGTAAAACTATCCTTCACAAAAGATCTAACTAGCCTTAGATCCTTTTTTCAAACTTCTGTATCATTGTTCCTTCGTGTAAACAATCTCCACCTCAATCTAGAGACAACCATGAAGCAAACTAGAAGTTTTAGGATAAAATTTGATACAACAGATTCTGGATGTAGTAAATTTAAGGTGTTTTTCTTTCTTCCATGCAGCACCACTCTGATACCAAATGTTAGAAATATGCGCTTTTCCCACATAGATCGACATGGCTGTCGGTGATTAGTCAAGTAATTAAGGAAGTACTTCTTAGAGATCTCTATGAAAGCATGATCAAATAAATCAAGAAATAGAGAAGAAGAGAAGAATAATTTTTTAAGAGAAAAGAGCTTTTATTCAGCACATTTCAGCACAATCCCAATCTTGACCTGTTTTCAATATATATACTTTTCAGAAGGTCAAGTCCAAGCTCATAGAAAAACATTCCAAACCACTAAGCCAGCTAACCTATGACTGGGTCGGCTCAGTCCCAGACTGAGCCAACCTAGTTGTGTGCCATGTCAATAGCTCAAAAATGCTGCTCTATGTCTGAATTTTCCTCTGAAACCTAGCCGACCCAGTCCTGGACTGAGCCGATCCAATTCTCAACTGAGCCGGCTTAGTCTCAGAATAAGCCATCCTAGTTTTTGAACTTTATAATTGAGACTGATTCTTCTTCTAGCTCACTCCCATCTTCCCACGACCTATCTTCTCACGTTTCCAAGACTTTGGAGTGCCACTTCTGAGGTCACATCATTGACCCAATAGATGAATCATAGACATAATTTAACACAAACATGATTGAGAAAATAATCTAGAATTTTATTTATAAATCAAAAATTATAAATTATGCCCATATAAAGTTTTACAAGTGTCGGCTAATCTAGTTTCTAGGGCATATATCTAACAAACTTTCACTTAACCTAAAGCCAATTAACTACAAATCTAAATTCCATCTTCTCAAGGTTGGTTTTAGTCTTTTATTGACTTAAAGGCTTTGTTAGTAGATCAGCCACATTATCCATGGTGTTGACTCTCTTCACCTTGACATATCCCTTCTCGAAGTAATTGCAGATGAGATGGAATTGCCACTCAATGTACTTAGATTTTTGGTAAGACCTCTACTTCTTAGCAAGGGCTATGGTGCTGTTATTGTTGTAGTAAAGAGGGATGGTATCAGATGGCATCACTTCTAGCTCCATAACAAACTTCTTGAACCAAAATACCTCCTTCATAATTTTCGAGATAGCGATATACTCTACTTTCATGGTGGAGTCTACAATCACTATCTACTTGAAACTCTTTCAACTCATAGTGCCACTATTGCACAAGAACAGGCTTTCTAATGTTAACTTTTGATCATCAATATCAAACAAAAAGTCTAAATTAGTATACCCCTGCACTTGAGTTCTCCATTACTAAAGATCAAAAATAGATCCTTAGTCCTTCTCAAGTACTTAAGGATACCTTTCATAGAAGTCTAGTGCTCTTCGCCTAGATTTGAATGATATCTGCTAGTGACACTCACAGCATGAGTGATATCAGATCATGTACAAAGCATGGAATACATGAGGCTCATTATTGCCAAAGCATAAGTGATCTTGTTCATACATTCAATCTCTTCCTGTATATTGGAGCACATTTTCTTGGAGAGATGAATACCATGTCTGAAGGGTACATGACCCCTCTTAGAGTTCTCCATGTTGAGTCTCTTCAGCACCTTCTCCATGTAAATCTTCCATGATAAACCTAGCATCCTCCTCGATCTATCTCTATAGACCTTGATCCCCAAAATAAAGAATTTCTCACCTAAGTCATTCATAGAAAACACCTTAGATAACCAAACTTTGAATGAGGTCAACATGAAAATGTCATTCTCAATCAGGAGAATGTCATCCACATACAATATGAGGAAGATAATAGTGCTCCCACTGACCTTTTTAAAGATACATAGCTTCTTCTTATTCTAGATGAAATCAAATGATTTGATTACATCATTGAAATGAACATTCTAGCTCCGAGATGCTTGCTTAAGTCCATAAATAGATCTTTGCAACTTGCCAACTTTGTGATCACTATCACTGGAGGTGAAACCAGGTCGTTGTTCTATATAGATATCTTCTTCAAGATATCCATTCAGGAATGCCATTTTCATATCCATTTATCATATTTTATAATCAAAATATACTGCAATGGCAAATAGCATGCGGATGGATTTAATGATGGCTATAGATGAGAAGATATCCTGATAGTCCATGCTTGCGCACTGACTATACCCTTTCACCATAAGCGTAGCTTTGAATATCTCTATATTTCTATCTGCACCAATCTTTTTCTTGAAGATCCACTTACACCCAATAGGTACAATACTTTCAAGCAAATCTACCAAGGTCCAAACATGGTTTAAGTGCATTGAATTAATTTCTAACTTCATTGCCTCTAACCATTTCTCGAAGTCGATATCTGATATCATCTCCTCATAGATTTTGGGGTCATCTCCATATACCCAATTTTCTATGAGAAATATTTTCTCTACATCCTCTAAAATAATTCCTAATTATCACTCAGGAGGATGAAAAATCCTACTTGACTTATGAGGTGGAGGAGGAAGTGTGTGGATCGACTCAGACTGAACAGGTTTCTCAGTTCCATGGCTCGTTGCTCTTCAGAGACTTTCTTTTTGAGTCTAATCTATCTTTTCATGCCTCCATCTTGAATAAACTATTTTTTAAGAAAGACAGTATGTCAACTCATAATCATATTATGGTCTTCTAGATGATAGAAATAATATCTTAATGACTCTTTAGGATATCTGATAAAACAAGCTCTAAGGGACCTAGATTCTAACTTGTCCGCCTATTGTCTTTTCACATAGGCCAGACAATTCCAAATCTTGAGATGACTTAGACTCAATTTCTTACCATGCCACATCTCATATGGTATGGTAAGAATGATTTTAGAACAAACCTTATTCAGTGAATAAATTGCTATTAAAAGACTATGTCCCTAAAGAAAAATGAGAAGGTCTATGAAGCTCATCATGGAATGGACCATATCTAATAAGGTCTAAGTTGAGGCATTCTAGGCAGAGTCCAATATGAGACTATGCCATATTTTTTGAGATAGTCTAAAAATTTTCTACTAAGGCATTCACCTCCTCGATCTGATTAAAAAATCTTAAGAAATTTTCTGATTTGCTTTTCTACTTTATGTCCAAATTCTTTGAACTTTTTAAAGGCCTCAGACTTGTGATGCATAAGGTACACATATCTATACCAAGAAAATCATCAATAAAGGTAATGAAGTAGAGAAAACCTCCTCTGGTTGGTACATCAAATGCGCTGCAGACATCTAAATGTACCAAAGCAAGTAACTCTATGGTCCTTTTCTCATGTCCCACAATGGGTAGCTTAGTCATTTTTTTTTGAAGGCATGATTCACAAACCAGATATGACTCGAAAGTGAATGAACTTAACTGTCCTATTTTCTTCAATCTATTAATCCTATCTTCTCCAAAATGACCTAGTCTTAGGTGCCACATTTACTTTTCATTTACACTATCTCTAGGTCATTTAGATCCTATGATATTCACACTTTGCTCGACATGATTCATAGAAATATCAACATGTACCTGAAAGAGATCGTTAATAAGAAAACCACTACCAACTTTATTATATCCAAAATAAATGTTACAATGGTTCTTATAAAAACTAATTATATAATCTTCCTGTGTCAAGCAAAAGATAGAAATTAGGTTCCTGCTCATAGTAGGTACAAAATAATAGTCCCTAAGAACTAAAATGCTCCCAGACGGTGATTGTAGAGGATACGTTCCCACGGCCATAATAGTAACCTTTGCTTTATTCCTGATATGTAGGATCATTTTGCCATAATAGAACTAAAAAAATCATACCTAATTAGTATATGAATTATTAATCCTAAAGACTTGAACTTTTAGTTTAAAGGTCCTCTCACTATTTTATACGAATTGGTAGCCTCTACCTCTAATTCAAGGAATTACTTTAATTTCTTAGTGGATACTAGAATCCACATAGACTACATATGAGCCCAACTTTGGTTGGTCAACCCATGTGCACCTATGGGTAGATTCAAAATTAATTGTTTCTCTAAATAACTTCTAGTAATATTGATTTTACCCCATAGACCTAATCAGTAGGCTTTAGCTTTCATTGAAAAGATTTGGTTAGGTCCAACCATTAACATGACCACATTTGGTCTTATCTAACTAATAAATGATCAGACCCAACTTTGGTCGGCCAACCTAAACACCATCAGAAAGACTTAAGCAAATTATTATTTTATGAATCATAATTTTATTAGTCAATAATCACTAGGCCTTTGGGCCTCCAATGATCATTATACTAATGAACCCATTATCATTCAACTTAGTGGAAAGCTATGATTTAGTTATCTATATAACTATTTCATTTTTAAGAACCTAATAATTTTAGAGGATTTAGTTAACTAATTTAAAAAAATTTAGTGAGCCAATTTTGATCCTCCCACTAACTTCACCAAGTTAGAAAAAAGATCTAATCTAAGCTGGCAATAGGAGCACCTAAATCAGTCAGACTAATTTATCTAATAGACATGGGTGAGCACGAATCATCAAGTGATCTAATCAAAATCTAACTCATCAGAATGGTCAGGTAAGTGAGATCAGTGGAAGGGATATGCCATTAACTCGTCAAAGATCGAATCAGTGCGAGTAGCTTCCAATTAAAAACCATTGGTCAAACTGCCAAACTTATCTTAGACACCATCCAGCTCATTAGTTTTAATTTGACCAACCTAGTAATTTTGGATTCGACCACGTAGCCTTGAATCAAGTCCATTTGGTCTTTGTTAAAGGCATGGACTTGACCAACTACAACTATTGTAATTGGGTCTATAGAGTCCTTGACCTAATCTAAATTAACATTTAATTAGATTTGATCAATTACTCTAAATTAGTCTATCTTTTAACTAACCTTAGGTCTAACCCAATTTATGGACCTAATTCAGCAAACCCAATAACCCACAAGTTTATGATTAATGACTTAGAGTCTTAATTCATAATTCTAGATACTAAATCATTATACTTAAATTTTGATTAAGTTTATGGACTGAGGGTTAGGGTTCAGCATTTCAAAAATATTTTTTAATTTTGAAAGATTCTTTATAATTTAACATTGTTCACTAATTGAGTCGACTCATTAAATCGTCTCAATTCATAAACAATACTAGTTGTAGGATTTAATCTGAAACTATGTACACTACATAATCAAGAAATCATTAATCAAACTTTATCTAATTATGCATTCATGATCATAAATTAGATTAAAATCTAATATAACTTGATCATAAAAATATTAGATCAAATCTAGTAATTTCATGATTAACGATATAGATCAGCAATATACCAGAATAATCTTTTTACTGTAAGGGGTAAATCCTATAGCAGGACAACCTATAGTCCATGCGATCTAAATTTTAATTTGCTAAATCTAATTACTTAAATTATTAGATTAATATTTAGATCAAATCTAAATTATTAATCTAAATATGCAAGCATATCATGTTTAAGAAACTTGTCTCTGATACCAATTGAAGAAAATGGTGTAGGGTTTGCTAAGCTATTTTCAAATTTTTTTGAAAATAGCAAAGAAATAGCAAAAAATAATTAATCTAATTAATTATCTACTTATCATATTAGATTATTTAATTCTACATATTATGATATAAATATAATATGCATGCATACATCAATAGATCTGAAAATAAAACTATGTAGTGAACTATTTACTACATCTATGTGTTCAAAATACAATACCTTTTTGTGGGTAGTTGATCGCTGTGATCTGATCATCATCAAGGAGTTTCACTAGTCATGACATAGCCATATAAGTGTCTGGCCTCCATGGATCATCTACACGAGGCTCCTGATCCTGTTCGGCTCCCATGCGAGTGCTAGCTCGACACCGAAGTCTTTTATGGGCTATTTTGATTGAATGCCTTTGATCCTCGTCTATGATTTTTATAGATGCTCTAGGTTGCTGGTAGATGTAGTAGATAGGTAGAGGAGGTTATCCACAAAGTTTCGTGGGCTTTCGATGCTCGGAGCTCATGAAATGGATTCCCAAATCCTAGGTCAAAACACTAGATCAAATGCACCTTGAAACCTTGTGCTAGCCTTTCTCTATTTTTTCACCTCACAAGATTTTTTAAAAGTTTTTCTCATGCACTAGGAGGCTCATGGAAGTCCTCTCTTAATCTTGGATCTATTCTCTCATGTCCCAAAAATTCTTCCTATTTATTTTGCACCAAAGAGAGTAGACACCGTGTGGAGAGAGATCGGGTTGGTTGTTAGGCCAAATTCAAACTCATTTTGAATTCAACCTTCAAACCACCTGATCCAATCCACTTAGGAACATGAGAAAGGATAGACGACAACCTCTTTTTCATGGAAAGGAATCATGAGAAACCTTTTCTCATGTAGTAAAAGTGTCGCATAAGAGTAGGATGGCGCATGGATAAGGTAGAGGTTGTTTTTTATCCAAATTTGAATCTCATTCAAATCAAAACAAATAACAACCAAACCTTATCCATTTGGAGTGTGGGAGATCTGGTCAAAAGCTCTTTTGTGCATGGGAAATAAGTAACGAGAGAATTAGATTAAATTTTTAAGTAGGCGTGGGTAAAATGGCGTAGGGAAAGAAGACTAGTCAAACTGGTCTTTGAAATTCAAACTTGAACTAATTGAACCAACCAATTTAAAATAGGCTAGGCCCAATTAGACTAATTTAAACCCAACACATTTATGCTTAATTCAGCTTAATTAAATTTTAATAAAATTAAGAATTGATCAAGCCCAATCTTTGATCAAATCAGGGTTCAAACCTCCTCAGTGATTAGGTCAACCAACGACCTAATCGGGTCAAACCCAACTAAAACCAATTCAATTAGACTTGGATCAAAAATAATTACTCAATCAAATTAAGTTAATTAGTGATCAAATCATTAATAAAATGTCTCATAAAATTAGAGTCCAAATCCAATGGATGTCCGGACAACAAAGTTCCATCAAAATAAACTCTTGATCGAAGAGTCCCAAACCAGTGGGACTCTTGATCTTGGAGTCTGAAACAAGTGAAACTCATGATTATGGAGTCTCAACTCTCAATCACAGAGTCTCAGACATGTAGGACTTCGAGTTTTAGAGCTATAAAACTCTTGGTCGAAGAGTTCCAGTCTAGTGGGACTCTTGACCATAGACTCCCAGACATTGAGACTTAGTGTCTTAACCCAGTAGGACCTCCGATCGAAGAGTTCCAATCTAGTGGGACTCTTGATCACAGAGTCTCAGTCGAGTGAGACTCTTCACCAGCCATCAAATCAGTTAGAAATCTCTAGTGTGTGTGACTCCATAGGTCTAAACCTAAGTCGGTAGCACAATATTCGGATAGGTTAAATAATTGCAATCGCAACATTTAGAAGCTACACAAATATGGTTACCGTATAATTCATCCTTATGACCTCTATGTAATAGATGACTCAGGGTTAGACTGTCAATCTTAGAAAATATATTCATGTCGTGTCTCAAAGCAATTAGTTCCGTGGCTCCCCACTAAGACTATCCTAGCCAAGGTTTTGCTAAATTGAAAAATAATTTAACACAGCTCCTAAAATTAGGAGTGGTCAATCTCATCTTGATACACGCACCGACTCCACAAGTACTTGATGGTGCTCAAAAATCTTTCATCACTAAATTAGAAATTCAGATAGTCCGGCATCAAAATATAGTGAGTTGCTTGGAAGTCACTATGGTGATCTCAGGTCAGAGGAATATTTATACCCATATTCCATCGAAGCTAATCTTGATAGGAGAAAAGCTCTGAAGTTGATCACATTCATTGTAGATATATCCATACATCTCACTTGCATGCCATATTAGTGTCTTAACACTTCTTGGTTATGAGGACAACCAACCTATATGGCACATAATGACCTATACTTGATAAACATTATCATCCTAAGTAACAACGTATCATTTGGTCGTGAACTATTTAAGGACTAAATGATAAATCCTTCTTTGCTGAATGTAAATAGTCCTAAGGACTTCATCACAACACAGAAGTTCATTAGAAGATAATAGAATTTATGATGACAAATGCTAAAAAAATCTTTTATTAATTTATAATTCATATATAATTATAAATATATGGCCCAACCGTCAATAGACTGATGATTAGCTTTAGAATAGATTCCCAACAATAGTCTATAAGTGTAATGTATACTTCGAATAAATGCCCTAAACTAAATAATATCAATAATGCCTGCCTTTGACATTGTAAGCTCGATCATATAAACAAGAATAGGATAAATAAGTTAGTCAAAGAGGGATTTCTTGATGTTAGTAATTATGAATCATTGCCGACTTATGAGTCTTGTCTTCTTGGAAAGGTGATCAAGTCATCCTTTACAAGGGTTGAGCAAGCTGTAGATATTCTAGGTCTAGTACATAGTGATGTATGTAGACCAATGAACACAAGTGCTATAGGAGGGTATAACTATTTCATTACATTTATAGACAACCTATCCAGATATAGGTATATCTATCTTATGAAGAATAAATCTGAATTATTTGAAATATTCAAATATTCCATAATAAAATAGAGAAATAAACTATGAAGAATATTAAAACTTTTTGGTTTGATCGAGGAGGTGAATACCTCTCTAGTGAGTTTATGATACATCTAGGAAAGAATGAGATTCTCTCACAATGAACCCCTCCAGGAACATCACAACATAATGGGGTGTTAGAAAGGAGAAATTAAACATTATTAAATATGGTTGGGTCCATGATAGGGTTTGCATCTCTACCAATTTCTTTTTGGAGTCATGCTCGTGAGACTGCCTGTTTAGGTCTGAATAATGTTCCAAGAAAGTCAGTCACAAAAACTCCATATAAGATATGGACTGGATGCAAACTGACATTCTCCTACTTTTAGGTTTGGGGTTGTCCAGCTTACATCAAGCATTTGCAGACTGACAAGCTTAGACCATGATCTGATAGATATTTATTTGTAAGGTATCCTAAGGAAACTAAGAGATATTACTTCTACCATCCTAAAGAACAAAAGTTGTTCGGCTATCATTTTGGAAAAGAAATTTCTTAGAGAATGAGATAAAGCCTCTAAGATTGAACTTGAGAAAATTTTATAGGTAGAAGTACCAACATAATCTGGTGAATCCATAGAATTGGATTTGATTAGATCAAGCCTGGAACCCATTGTTGAGCCATCATTAAGGATATTTGGTGAGTACCACACCAACTAGATAAATACTATGATTTCTTGGTCTGAGATGGTAATCCAATTGAACTCGTTGAGAACAATAAGGATCTGATCATCTATATGGATGCGATGCAGAGTCCTGATTCTAAGAAATGGTTAAAAGCTAGAAAATCTAAAATAGAATCCATGAAGATCAACAATGTATGGACACTCATTGATCAACCTGAAGGTTGAGATCCATAGGTTGTCAATGGATCTTCAAAAGAAAAATGGTACCGATAAAAAGGTGGAGATCTATAAAGCCCGACTTGTTACCAAGGGGTATCATCAACATTATAGTATAGACTATAATGAGATATTTTTTCTATGATAATGCTCAAGTCCATTCAGATTATGTTTATGATAGCAGCACATCTGGACTATGAAATCTAGCAAATGCATGTGAAGACAACCTTCCTAAATGGAGAGCTGGATGAAGAGGTATATATGATACAACCTAAAGGATTTACATCCATAAATGAGTCTAAGATGTGCAAGTTTTAGAGATTCATTTATGGATTGAAGCAAGTATCTCAAAGTTAAAATATGGTTTTGATAAGGTGATCAGAACGTATGACTTCGTTAAGAATGAAAAAAAACCCTACATCTATAAGTGGATTAATAGTTCTATAATAGTATTTCTTATATTTATGGATGATATTCTCTTAATCAAAAATGATGTCCCACCATTATAAGGAATAAATGTTTGGTTGTCATCACAATTCTTCATGAAGGACTTCGGAGAAGCATCCTACATCCTTGGAATGAAAATTTATAGAGATAGATCTAAAAGATTGCTTGGGTTATTCCAGTCTACATACATTGATATTGTGGTGAAGTAGTCCAGCATGGAGAATTCCAAGAAAGACTATCTTCTGATAAGCCATGAAAATTTTTTCTCAAAAATGGATTGTCCGACAACACCTCAAGAGAGAGAGCATATGAGTAGGATTTCATATGCTTTGATAGTAGGATCCATCTTGTACACCATGACATGTACATGATCGGATGTGGCATACTCATTAAGGATAGTGAGCAGAAATCAGTCTGATCCCAAAAAGAACCACTGAAAGATTGTGAAAATAATCTTTAAGTATTTGAGAAATACTAAGGACTAGTGGTTAGTTTATAGAGAATCATATTTGAAACTTATGGAATTTACTGACTCTAGTTTTTAGTTTGATCATAATGATAGAAGAGCATGTCAGGATATATTTTTATCCTAAATGGTGGAGTGATCTATTGAAAAAGTTTCAAGTAGCATACCGTGGTTGACTCAATTTGCGAGGAAGAATATATTGTAGCATCCAACGTTGCAAAAGAAACTATATGGTTGCAGAAATTCATCGACAAGCTAGGAGTGGCAAGCTCCATTAATGGTCTAGTTATGTTCTATTGCGATAGCTTTGGAGCCATAGCTCAAGTAATGAAATCGAATTATCATCACCACACCAATTCTATGCCACTACCATCTTGTCTACGAGATCGTAGATCAAGGTAATGTTTAGCCTCAGAAGATCGGTGAAAAGGAAAACTTGGTCACCCCATTCACTAAAGCCCTTATAGTTAAGGAGTTCGACGATTACAAGTCAAAGATGGGTATATGATATTGTATCAATTGGCTTAAGTCTAAGTAGAAATTGTTGGAAAATGTATCCCAAAGCTAAACATCTAGATTGTAGATGGTTGTGTTCATCGTAAATGTATATGAATTATAAATGAATAAAAGTTATTCTGGCTTATCTGTCACATAGTATACATCTTCTAATGAACTCCTATAATGTGATGAAGTTCTTAAGACTATATTAAGTTGATAACGGAGGATTTATCATCGAGTCCTTAAACCTATTTATGACCAAATGATATACTATTACAAAGAAGATAATTATATTGAGTGTAGGTCACTATGTACCATATAGGTTGATTGTCTTCTTAACCAAGGAGTGTGGATACATTGATATGGCATACTGGTAAGATGTAGGGATACATCTGCATTGACCATGACCATTTCGGAGCACTTTGTTGTCAAGAATGTTTCCAAGGGCTATGGATGTAAGTGTCCTATTAGGGGACTTTTGTATTAGTCGAAGACATCAGAATTTAGGCTAATAGAAGGTCATCAAAAGTTTGAAGCTTGGCTTAGAATTTAGGCTCATGGAAGGTCATCAAATGGCTTAGGCTGAGGTCCTAATTCAGGCCGAGCTTAAGGTCATTAAAAGATGGAAGCTAGTGTCACAATATAGGCTGAATTAAAAGTCATGCAAGATTGAGGCTGAGGTCCTAATTTAGGCCAAGCTTGAGGTCATCAAAAGATGAAAGTTAGGATCATAATGTAGGCTAATTGAAGGTCATCAAAGGCTGAGGCCAAGATTTTAATTCAGGCCGAGCTTGAGGTCATCAAAAGATGAAAGCCAGGATCACAATGTTGGCTGGATTGAAGGTCATCGAAGGCTGACGTCGAGGTCCTAAATCAATCCAAGCTTAAGGTCATCAAAAGATGAAAGTCAGGATCATAGTGTAGGCTGATTGAAGGTCATCGAAGGATGAGGTTGAGGTCCTAATTCAAGCTGAGGTTGAGGTCTCAAAAAGATAAAAGCCAGGGTCACAATGTAGGCTGAATTGAAGATTATCAAAGGCTGAGGTTGAGATTCTAATTCAGGCTGAACTTAAGATCATCAGAAAGCTGAAGTCTCCACTCTCAGCTCTAGGTTATTAATTCACGTAATCAAAAGATAGTCCCACCCCTCCAAATGCCATGAGCGGACATTATCTAATATGATTCTGTTAGGGTTAAACCCACTCCAATCGAAGTTCGGCCTGGTATTTGGTCCCAAGGTGGCCAATCTTCAATCGATCAGTTGATTTTCTTGACTACATGAATATACTGCAGAGCCCATGATGTTAGAATTTAATGCCTCAAATTCAATCCATAGTAAGAAGAGAATAAATTTTTAGCATAGCAGTCAGCCAGCTCTGATATGCAGTCGAGCCGGCTTGGATCAAGATTGAGCTAGCTTGAACCATAGTCAAGCTAGCTTTCTCAGACAGACAGACAATAGGAGTCCAGATGAGATGCAGTCAAGGCAGCTCGACCTCTGACTGAGTTGGCTCGATGGAGGCAAATAGAACATGATGGAATTTTTTTTCTATTTGAACTTGGATTGTGATTAATCCAAGGAGTCTATGAGAGTTGTGCATGGACCATAGGATCTAGTGGCCATGAAGGATTGTGGTCATGATCTAAAGGTTAGAAAATATTCTAAGACCCCATTAAGGACATTTTTGACTCATATTAGAAGAATGTGCCCTGTTAGAACTTTTGTGAACTACTGAGAAGAGGATTCCCATCCTATTCAAAGGATTGAGGTGCTGTGGAGCAAAAATGATGGTGCGTGTGGTGTGAGAGGCATGTACAGAGGCTTAGACAGCCATCGAGAGGAGCTTGGTAAAGCACCACGTGCAGCCTATGATAGAGAGAACCAATAGGTGCATAGCATCCGACAAGGAGGCTATGAGGGTAGAGCATCTTGTAGCTTCTGTGGGTCTTCTTAGGATTTTGAGACAGCTTTTGTTAGGATAGCTTCTAGTTGAGAAAGATTTATGTACAGTGAGTTGAGAGTAGGTATTCTCTTCTTGTACCTATTTTTCTCTTTTATAGTGAAGCTTTGCATGCCCTACGGAGGCGAGTCTTTAGGCTGATCCACGTACTTGATTATTTTCTTATTTTATTTCTTCCTTCTTTCTACCATAATAATTTGGTACTAGATCCTTAACAAGTGATATCAGAGTAGCTAATATCCTAATAGTTTGGTATCAGAGCAAGTTGATACCACAATAATTTGTATCAGAGCTAGATAGTAGCGGAGCATAGATTGTAGCAGTGGATAGAGATTGAAGAATATGGAGAAGACAAGTACAATCAAGATGGAGATCAATGGGTTTAATGGAAAAGACAATTTCTTCTTGTGGCAAGCAAGGATAAAGGATATCCTCATCCAACATGGGTTGATCGATGCTCTCTTGTACGACGAGATGCCAGCTACATCAGAGGTGAAGGATTGGAAGTGGATTCAGATGTAGGTGGTGAGCATGATCCATTTGTACTTAGTGGATGGTGTGGCGATCCATGTATTTAGCAAGACTTTCTCGAAAGTGCTGTGGTCGAAGTTTGAGGAGTTGTACATGATGAAGTCTCTCACCAACACCCTCTTCCATTGGAGGCAATTTTATCAACTATGGATGGACGAAGGCTAGAGCGTGCGAGAGCATCTATCCAACTTTCAGAAGATCCTCATCGACCACCTTAGTGTTGGTGAAAAAGTTGAGAAAAAGACTAGGGCGTTGGTCTTGCTAGCATCGCTCCTTTCTTCGTATGAGTCCTTGGTGACTACTCTTCTAGTAGAAAAGAGCACCATCAAGATGGACGAGATCACTACAGCTATAATCCAGAATGAGGTTCTTAGGAGGATGAACCCAACTTCAAGCTCAGATGGTGGTAGCTTAGCTTTGATGGTTTCTAAAGGAGAAGGAGGTAGTAGATAGAGTGGCAGAAGAGCATGCGAGGACGATCATGTCCAAGACAAGGAACCAAAGCAAGATCAGATGCTATAGGTACGATGAGTTGGGGCATCGAGTCAAGGATTGCCCACAACTCAAGGATTGGATGAGGGCTACTGTAGTAATGGCCAGTAGCGAGTCAGAGGATGATGTCCTAGAGATATCTAATGAGGTATCTAATTCTTTCCAGTAGTGGATTTTAGATTCGGCATGCACATATCATGTTTGTTGCAAAAAGGAGCAATTTGACTCTCTAAAGAGCAGTGATGGCACTATTTATCTATCGGATGGATCGAGTTGTGCGATCAAAGGCATTAGGATGGTTAGCTAGAAGACACATGATGGTGTAGTAAGGAGATTGGGGGAGGATCGATACATATTCGATTTTAGGTAGAATCTTATCTCACTGAGTAGACTGGATTAAATGGCTATAAGTGGGTAGCTGCTAATGGAATCCTGAAGATTATGCATGATGATTAGGTGATATTGGAGGAAAAGATGAAGACAAGAGGAAATTACTATCTGACAAGAAGTCCAGTGCGAGGTGGAGCTTTAGGAGCTAGAGGGCGCATAGTGCGAGATGGAGCTTCAGGTGGAGTTGGATCAGGCACGAGATAGGAGACTCAGAAGGATGAGAGGCGACATCATAGAGTAAAGTTTCTATTATCATAGAAGAATTTTCTAAGTGGACACAGCCCATGACAGAGGTGGGATTGAGTGGCCTGGCTCGACTCCCACATTTGCCCATCCATGATCAGCAGTTATGCCCCAAGGTAGGGGCGAGATGGATCACAAGCTCATATCGAGTCGAGGTGGAGATTGTTAGGATTTGATGCCTTAAATTTGATCCATAGTAAGAAGAGAATCAATTTTTAGCATAGCTGTCAGGCCAACTCTGATGCACAGTCTAGCCAACTCGAACCATAGTCTAGCCAGCTCTATCTGGCAGACAAATAGTAGGAGTTTGGGCAAGACATAGTCAAGCCAGCTCAATCCCTGACCGAGCGGCTCTATAGAGGTGAATAGAACATGACAAGATTTTTTCTATTTGGACTTGGATTGTGATTAATCCAAGGGATCTATAGGAGTTGCACGTAGACCATAGGATCCAGCGGCCATGAAGGATTGCTGTCATAATATGAAGATCGAAAAACATTCCAAGACTCCATCAAGGATATGTTCAACTCATACTAGGAGAATGAGCCATGTTAGGACTCTTGTGAACTGCTGAGAAGAGGATTCTCATCCTATTTAAAGGGTTGAGGTGCTGTGGAGCAAAAAAGATGGTGCATATGGCATGAGAGGTACGTAGAGAGGCTTAGGTAGCAACCGAGAGTAGCTTGGCAGAGCACCGAGTACGTGCAGCCTGCGAGAGAGAGAAGCAATAGGTGCATAGCATCCGATGAGGAGGCTATGAGGGTAGTGCATCTTATAGCTTCTATGGGTCTCCTTAGGATTCTGAGAGTTTTTATGAGGGTAGCTTCTAGTTGAGAGAGATTTGTGTATGATGAGTTAAGAGTGGATGTTCTCCTCTTGTACCTATTTTTTTCTTTCATAGTGAAGCTTTGCATGCCCCATGGAGGCAAGCCTTTAGGCTGATCTACATACTTGATTGTTTTCTTATTTTATTTCTTTCTTCTTCCTGCCGTAATAATTTGGTACTAGATCCTTAACAAGTGATTTTAGAGTAGTTGATATCCCAATAGTTTGGTATCAGAGTGAGTTGATACCACAACAATTGGTATCAGAGTTAAATAGTATCGGAGCATAGATTATAGTAGTGGATAGAGATTGAAGAATATGGAGAAGACAAGCACAATCAAGGTAGAGATCAATAGGTTTGATGGAAAGAGAAACTTCTTCTTATAGCAAGCATGGATAAAGGATGTCCTCATCCAACATGGGTTGATCGATGCTCTCTTGTACAATGAGATGCCAGCTACCATGGAGGTGAAGGATTGGAAGAGGATTCAGATGTAGGCGGTGAGCACGATCTGCTTGTACTTAGCAGATGATGCGGTGATCCATGTACTTGGTGAGACTTTTTTGATGGCGCTGTGATCATAGATTGAGGAGTTGTACATGGTGAAGTATCTCACCAACACCATCTTTCTTTAGAGGGAGTTCTATCAACTATGAATGGATGAAGATTAGAGGGTGTGGGAGCATCTATAAACTTCCAGAAGATCCTTACCGATTCCTCAGCATTGATGAAAATGTTGAGGAAAAGGCTAGGGCGTTGGTCATGCTAGCATCGCTCTCCCCTTCGTATGAGTCCTTGGTGACTGCTCTTCTAGTGAAAAAGAGCACCATCAAGATGGATGAGATCACTGCAGTGATAATCTAGAATGAGATTCTTAGGAGGGAGAATCCAACTTCAAGCTCAGATGGTGGCAGCTCAGCTTTGGCAGTTTCTGAAAGAGCAGGAGGTAGTAGATGGAGTGGCAGAGGATTGTAAGGAGGATGATCCAGATCTAAGATGAGGGACCAAAGCAAGATCAGATGCTACAGGTGCGATGAGTTGGAGCATCAAATCAAGAATTACCCACAACTCAAGGATCGAACGAGGGCTACTGCTACAACGGTCAGTAGCGAGTCAGAGGATGATGTTCTAGAGATATCTAATGAGGTATCTAGTTATTCCTAGTTGTGAATTTTAGATTCTACATGCACATATCATGTTTGTTGTAGAAAGAAGTAGTTTGACTCCCTGAAGTGTAGTAATGGCACTATTTATCTGCTGGATGGATCGAGCTATGCGATCAAAGGCATCAGGATAGTCAGTTGGAAGACACATGATGGTGTAGTGAAGAGATTGGAGGAGATCCAATACAAACCCGATTTCAGACGGAATCTTATCTCACTGAGCAGATTGAATTTAAACAGCTACAGGTGTGTAGCTAGTGATGGAATCCTAAAGGTCATGCACGATAATAGGGTGATATTAGAGGAGAAGAAGAATACAAGAGGACGTTACTATTTGGTAGAAAGCTCAGTGTGAGGTGGAGCTTCAGAAGATAGAGGAAGCCTAGTGCAAGGTGGAGCTCCAGGTGGAGGTGGATCGGACACAAGATGGGAGACTCGGAAGGATGAGAGGTGATATAGTAGAGTGAAGTTTCTTTTGCCATAGAAGAATTTTTTGAGCAAGTCTATGGTCAAAGTAGACATAGCTCATGATAGAGGTTGGACTAAGTGGCCTAGCTTGACTCCCATGTTTGCCCATCTATGACCAGTAGGCATGCTCCAGTGCATGGGGGCGAGATGGATGACAAGCTCTTAAAGTCAGATGGAGGTCGAATATCGAGTCGAGGTGGAGATTATTAGGATTTGATATCTCGAATTCGATCTACAACAAGAAGAGAATGAACTTTTAGCAAAGCAGTCGGGCTGGCTCTGATACATAATCGAGCCAGCTCGGATTGAGATCGAGTAGCCTGAACCACAGTCAAGTTGGCTCTCTCAGGTAGACAGACAGCAAGAGTTCGGATGAAATGCACTCGATCCATCTCAACCCCTAACCGAGCCAGCTCGATGGAGGTGAATAGAACATGATAGAATTTTTTCTATTTGGACTTGGATTATAATTAATCTAAGGGGTCTACGAGAGTTGCACATAGTCCATAGGATTCAATAGTCATGGAGGGTTGCGGTCATGATCTAAAGGTCGAAAAATATTCTAAGACTCCATCAAGGACATGTTTAACTCATATTAGGAGAACGAGCCCTGTTAGGACTCCTATGAACTGCTGAGAAGAGGATTCTCATCCTATTTAAAGGACCGAAGTATTGTGGAGTGAAAAAGATGGCATGTACGGCATGAGAGGCATGTAGAGAGGCTTAGGCAGCCATCGAGAGAAGCTTGGCAGAGCACCTATTGCCCAACTATGCAATCCAAGAGGGGGGGATTGGGTTTTTAAAATTTTAAAGCTAATTTAAAGATATCAAGATTGAATGATGATATGCAAAACATGTGTGTGAAGTGATTTAGGTTAGAAAAAAATATAAAAGAATAGGGAGTAAGAATTTAATGAACTAAGAAAAGAAAGATAGCAAGCACACTACAAACAAGCAAAATTTATAGTGGTTCGATGCTTTCCTTGCACCTACATCCACTCCCCAACCTCCTACTTAGGAATTAAAATTCACTAACCATATTCAAACTAAATATACCATTGGAAACCTCCAACCCTAGCTATTCCAAGCTAGAATACTTATTTTTCAGGTACAAGCTAATCCAATACAATCCTATTCAAGGTTAGGATCAACCTTTCCAAGTTTTGGAACTTCCCTAAAACTTGAATCAAAACAGTAAAGTAGAGTAATAGATTTAATGACAATCAAATACAAGTTTAGCTCCCTTTGTGAGCAAATAAAACCTTAAGAATGCTTTTCACAATAATGGATGAAGCTTCTCTGATTTCCTAAAGGTTGTTGGAGATTTGAAAGAGCTCTTGAGAGGTAGGTGAACTTGAAATGAAGGCTTCTTTGTTTGAAGATGACTTTTGCTTAGGGCTGAAATTGAATTACACTAATTTCTTATGTTTTTTTCTTATTTAAAGCTTTTTAAATCTTCAATAGGTGGAGAAGAGAATTCTGGGCAAGATTTGTGGTCATTGGAGATATTAAAGAAACCATTAAAATCTATCAAAATAAGAAAAATATAGCCATTGTAGAAAAATTTTCGTTGCAGGGGTTGACTCATGGGTCGACTCATGGCATAGGGGTCGACCTCATGGTCAACCTCTAAGACAAAATCCAGAAAAATAGCCATTCTATATTTTTAGCCTTCGGAACAGCAGAGGTCGATCCTTGGCACAAAGACAGCGTACTAAACAACCCTTTTCAGCAAGGCAAGACCTAGGGTCGACCCTTTCGCTTCAAACTTAATTTTCCCCCCAAAATAAGTATTCAAAAATCATTGGACTACCTCCAAAGGATTAGAAATCTTCTATACTTGCTCTTGAGGCTCTCAAATCAAAACTTGATAAAATTATGATTTTACCCTTGAAATACAAAAAGTTTTTTTCCTAGCCAAATTCATTAGTAATCCTCTCAAATACTTTGTACTCATCAAAATTAATTCTTAAAGCAACAATCTCTCTCTTTTTTATGATGACAAAATATTTGAGCATAAACAAAAATAAAGCATGTAGAAGCATTAATTGAGGGTTTCAAAAATTTTGAAGGGACATGCTACTTCACATGCTACGATATTATATTCAATTATTTGACTAACATGGCATCAAGAGTAGTTTGATTATTACTTATAGTCAGGCATTTAAATGATTTACAAAAGTGTTTGATTTACTTATTCCTTTTATCAATTTTACTTCTATTTTATTTCTTTTATCAATTTTATTTTTATTTTATTTCTTTTATCAATTTTAGGTTTTGTCGAGCTTATTCATACGCTATCTAAACTACATCAATTTTGCTTATAGCCCAATTTTATTTACACTACTCCTCCTTTTCGACATCATCAAGTAAGATCTTAAAGGATTTTAAAATGCAAAAATAAAAAAGCCTCCTCCTTAAGTTATTCCATATGTTTTTCTATTAGAACAAGAGTTTATAACAAAACATTCAATTTACAACATAATGATCATAATGAAATTTAGCCAATTTACAAAGATTTCATTTCACATCATTCAAATGACATCATCACATATTTACATCCAAATGATTATCATAACATTAAGTCATCAAAATATATAAGTGCCAAACATACAAAATATAAAGGTATCAAAAGTATTCATGAGAATTAGGCCATTAATATTGTCGTCCACAATGTTTCAGGCATCACCTAGCTCTGATACCAAATTGTAGACCCATGATATCGCTCAAACGTCAATTATCCTTGACATCACAAGCACCGATACCATGTTGTGGAAGTTTCTAATCTTTAGCACGGACCTGAAGGAACCTATGACATTCTCTATGGGCAGCAAACCACCGATCCTTCACCTGGATCTGTGATGGGGTGCCTCCCTCCTTGGGCTTGAGGGAGATGCCCCTCTTCTTTAGGGCTTCTTTAAGAACACTAGGATGGCAATTCTAGAGAGAAGAGAAGAAGAGAGTTGAGGAAGAAAAGGTCTATATTGATTTCGACCCTGAAAACCCTAATACAACCTATGTATTTATACATAGCCATTAGGCCTGACCAAAAATGCTTCTGGCTAACCTAATACATGATAGCACATACCGAGCCCATGTATACCCATGTCTCCCATGCTCTTATCCTCTGGATCTAGACTCGATCCATAGATTAATTAGCCATCTTAAGACCTCTCAAACCAGTCCTTAAGACCCCTAGGATCATCCCAAACCCTAGCCCAAAATAGACCCTTGCATAACTCTGCCGGCATACTGAGCTGGCTCAATCTCAGCACTAAGTCGGCTAAGTTTCACTAGGTTGGCTCCATCTGAAACTAAGTCGGCCCAGTTCTATGCCATGCCAGCAGTCTCAAACATGCAGCTCTCTATTTTGCTTGTGCACTGAGACTTAGCCAATCCAATTTTGGACCAAGCCAGCTAACTTATAGAAAATCTTCTTTCTATAGTTTTGATTTTTTGACTTTGGTTTCTTGCTTCACCTTGTGTTTCAGATCCCTGAAGCACCAACCAAGCCCCTGGAATCCCTGGAGCCAACCCCCTGACTCCTCTCTTGGCCTTCCAAGGCTTTGGAGCATCACAAATCCTCACAATCTCCACCTTGGTACTTCCAAGCCTTGGCAAATCTTTCGATAATGCCCTCCTGCATGATTCCACTATCCTTGTGCACTTAACAGCCCCTATGCAAACATCACCTCCACCAATCTTCTACAGCTATTGTGCACCTTTGAGGCCTTTGGGATGACCACCTCCATCGCTGAAGACCTATGCTTGCTTCTTGGCACCACCTTGGAACTGTAGGATCCCTTCTGCTTAGTAGCTGCACTACTTTCTCTGGACTTTCCTAGAGAACCTGCAATATTTCTACACTAGCATATGCGGTACCATCTGATACGATCTCCTTAGAGCTATACCTATCCACCTGCACATGTTGCTTTACCTAAAACTGTGCATCACCGGTGCTCTAAACTCATGCCAAATTTTTTCTCCACTTATGAAGCCACCACTATAGAGCTTCACCTATATCCGAAGTCCACCTAATGTAGTAGAAGTCGACTCTATCACTAAGTCCCTCGAGGCCAACCACTCAATGCTGCACTGTTGAGCCTACTGCTACACCTTAAACACCATCGCTGCCCCTTCGAATTCTTTGCACTTTGTGGCCCTCTTCGAAGCCCAAGAGCTCATCCAACTCTTCTGAATCTAATGATTAAATCCTAGAGAATTCCACCCTAGTCCTTCTCTTCTGCCCCTACACCAGCATCGCTTTAGTTACGCCCGGAGAACCATCCTCCACCTGAACCACGACTCTTCCTGATCTCTTATAGAAGAAATTTGATCCATGATATGTTAGATATATGTGCCCTAGAAGCTAGAATTGGCTGACACTTGTAATACACTTCTAGGGGCAAAAATATAATTTTGACTATAATCAATAAAATGGATTATTTTCTATCACATATGTGTATTTAGTTTCTGTGATACATCCTTTGAGTTAATGATAATGATAATTCATATTTTCAAGAGTTGAAAATTTAAGACATGAATAATCATTATTAACTCATAAATTGCTTTCGACCATAGGATCATCACGAGGATGGTGATTGATCCGAAAGATTGGTGTATAATTGCTTCTCTTTAGTAGATGAGTCTTGAGTCTACGATGTGGAGACAATCTCTCT